>JWZT01001975.1:48704-69096 GCA_000827895.1 Thelohanellus kitauei
CCCCTATCCTCAGCTACCTAGAGCTACGTTACCAGATCGGTATCCGTTCGTTAGAAAAGTCTAAATCATATGCTAAAAAAAGGCAACTGTTAATGAAAATCACATCCCAATTGTGTAAAATTTATTATCGAATCAACTCAGTAACACCTCAAGTAGTCGAAAATGATTGCATATCCCTGTAAAATTTAAATATCGAATATATTTGTATTTAAGTTCAATTGAATATTCTTAATATATTGTGCTCATATTAGACTATTGAGATGCATATTTTTTATGATTAAATCTTTGAACGGTTCTTAAACTAGGTCGAAGAACGTATCCAAAAAATTTCTACCTTACAATCATGAATGTAACATATGAATGTCAAAACTTTGAACCAAATCTAAAGTAATAAGTTATTATAAAGATTATAAATCGTTTATTACAATTCTTAACTCATATTTACGCTCTGCAGCTAGCGGCATCAACTTCACAGTTATTTATACAAGTATTAAGACTGTATTGAAATTATAATATATATGAGGTGAATATAAACACCACGATTTTATTGATGATATATTGATTTATTTCGCAAAATATGGTTTCATAATATCGAGAAGTTCATATAATCAGATAAGTTAGCTTGACTCAGCATTAAAAACTGCAGTAATATCAACGATAAAGCAATTTGAAATATTGACTAATTAAATTTTTAAAATTTAAGAAAAACTCATTTTGAAACTTTATTATCTATCAATTAATGTTGTCAGAAAGTATTATTACGATGACGATTTATATCATTAATGATGGCTCTGGCTTTTGTAAGGTACACCAGCAAATTGCGTATGTCACAGAATTCATTCCTGAATTATGTTTTAATAATAAATGAACCAAGATGACTCTAGAATAGAATAAATATTTTATTCTCAAAATTTACTAAATAATTTCAATTTGTCTATTTTAAGATGCACAGGCCAGTAAACTCTATTCAATGGATCTTAGATAGTTGTAAGACGATAAAATATTTACCGAAATGTTTCAAATAACTATCCGTAAAACCTCGCTGTTTGTATTTCTACTTAAAATTTTTCTTTTTCTAAAACCTTTTACCAAATATTATGGATAACGGGTGATTCACAGGCCATGCGCAAAGGCGTTAAATCTATTAAAGAGTAAAAATTGGCTCACAAACTCTAAATCATGTCAAACATATAATATTATCAAAAAGCATATTATCAATCTACATTAGAAAGAGTGAGTGAAAAGTAGCCTGTCATTTTCACATCCAAACCCACCACTTTCACAATGACGACACATGAATCAACAGAATAGTGGTTTTTTCATTTCAACTTTAGATCAGTTTTACAGTGAATTTTCTCAAACTATGATATCTCATACACTTTTCTATGGAATGCGGTAAAATCTAAATATGGATGAATTTTACTTCTTTTATGATCTTATTTCAAAATGACATACATGCTGTAGAAATAAATATTTTGGTTAACCTGTGAAATAATGGATATATCAACATTTTATGAGCTCCATCTTCCAAAATGAGTGGTGTCATATTTGTCTGTTCGCTATAAGTACTGAATACATAATCTAAATGTGTGAATTTTGTGGCTTATTTTGAATGAGTTTTTTATTACCATTTAATATGAAAGGTAACTATGAATAGGGCTTTAAATATGATTCACACGTCTTTTAGATAAGGAAAGTCACGTTTCGCATATTTCTACGGAACCAACCTTACATCATCTTTGGCAGAATGAGTTATTGGGTAATTACAATTAAGGCCTAAATAATATAATAATTCTGGGTTTGGGGTCAAAATAATTGTCAGTGCTTTTTAACCAAACTGATAATTATGATATTTCTAGATACAATAGTACAACAATCCCAAAATATTTGATCTTTTTTTTTTTATATATAGATAAATTTTCATCATCGTTTTAGGTCTTTTTTCAACAAAATAATTTTTTTTGAGATTTGCAGTTGATTTTTGTAATCCTGATTCAAAATATTGGCTATAATAATAATAATGATTGTTTATGTGTATTAAGTCTTTTAAAAATTAGGTCTATATCATTTTTTTCGAATACATTTATCCGTAGGTGGCCATTTCTCAGAGTAATTTTACTTGAGCCTGAGTATGAGTAGGTAATAAAATCAGCTAAACATTATGAGTATGAATTGGTGTTATTTTTAATCGATCTCGATGATGTTAAAACCTACATCAGTGCATTTCTGAACGGACATTACGTTGACAGCGATTGCGACGTTACCTTAACTCGGCTGTCCCACATACGGTCGTGACTTGGATCGGTATCCTTCTGTTTTCATCGATTAAGATAGGGTCATACTTTCACTGGTTAAAAAATTACGATTATAATCCCTGTTCTCGTTAGCTGCCATACTAAAATGGAACTCGCTATAACTCAACTGGTGTTTAATACAGAAGGTCATCCGTTAGTTCCCAACTTTGTTTCAAAATATATTGACAACTTTTCAATAGCCATCCTATGATCCAAGCGCTATAATTTGTATATTTCCTTCAGATATTTCCAGATTAAAGTTAAATTGTATATATTATCAGTACCCAGCTTTGTAGCTTTCATTTTATAAATGTGGATATTTTGGATATCGACCTATTAATAAGTTCAAAAAATGATGGCTGGGTGCAGTCGTTAACAAGGTAATGCAAAAGCTGCCTTACTTAAATGCTAGGCTTTAGATTAATTTTTAAATAGATTGGAGATATAAATGATGTTTCAGAATTGAAACAAATACACTATTCGTGACATTCTAGCTCATATAACTCGAAGTAAAATTAAAATATTATTATCTGATAAAAGTTCCGATCCGATGATAACTTCGTTAGTCGAATAAACCTATACGTTATGGATTCTCCAAGATAAAATAATTTTTCTCATATATATGTTGCCAGATTACTAATGGCGATCTGTATCACTACCCGAGAACTCACCACATGATCAACCTAGCTGGATGAATTTTAAAAATTCATAACTATTATCTCTCACAAAGATCACTATAAACTTCAAATTCAATCAAATTGGCAAAAGTGTTTAATATATTATCACTTTACCTAGAAAGTATAACCAGAAAGAAACGAAAATCTCTCAGCCATATTATGACTATGATATCCCCATGTTATATGGATTCAAGAAAAACATATTGACTCTTACCTTTCAATCCTATTCACCATATATGGTTATAATCTAATTTGCAAACACCAGCAAAAAATCATTGAAAGGTCATTTACGGCAGCCTCGATGTTTAAACAACAAAATATATCGAATCATGATCACTTTACGACACTTTTATATTTAAAGAAGTTTAATTTATTAAACTGGCACAAACCCTTATCAATTACCTGGTAAAACCACCTTCAGAAAATGCGTCATTAAAAATAGGTCTATATCAGAGACATCAAAAGCCTATATTCCTCATGGGGTAAATAACTAGAACCGATCCGAATCAATACTATCTGATGGACTTAACGCTATCGATATTAAACTGCTCAATGACCGAACAGAAAACGGCTCCTTCCAGTCCACTGGGTAAAAATACTCCAATCCTACCAACCTCTGCTTTGTTTCACTAACAATAGTTCTTCATGATTTGTGAAATTTTATATCCTAAATCACTTCTCAAAAAGTAAGATCATCTTTATCATAGATGAACTCTCTTTAACTCAAAAAATTATCAACTAAGACACAAGATCAAGATGAAACCTCTCAAATGCCAGTTGGCAAGAATACAATGAACTCGAGGATAAGTGTTCAAGATGTATCTAAAAATCAAATATCTCGAAAGAAAACGCATTAAATAAATTCAACGATGTTTTAAAATTAGCAACTAAGAAATGGATAGATGATCATTATCTTACGGCATACCATGTCTAAACCACACCTCTTACGCTATACTTTAAAAAGACAAACACATGTTAATCTAGCAGGATGCACCCTGGTTAACAAAGGCGAGAGATGTCCTTATCAATAACCCTTAAAATAACCGAACTTATTGGCAGAATTTTAAAAACCATATCTTTGTTAACCTAGCTCTAACGTCCATGTAAATTCATAACTCATTTGAATTGCAAAAAGTTCCATATATTATCACCTAACTTGGAAGGTCTGTCGATAAGAAAACGTTAAATATTCAGCAATATTCCTCAGAGAAGAAAACTCTAACAATATTTGTATTCAAGAAAAGCAAATTGATTCTGAAATTTCAAGTAGGTTCACCATATATGATCAATGTCACATTTGCAAACACCTCCACAAGAACATAGAAGATCAATTAACACAAGCAGCGATCGAGAAAGACAAACGTATATAGAATCCTGAACATTTCAGGACACCATTCTGATTCAAGATATTTACTTTACGAAATATAAAATACCCTAATCATATAGATGGTTAAACAACATACGGAACATATATCAAGGAAAATATGTATATATCAGAGACTTCAAAAATCATTATCTCAAAGAAGCTCCAATGACTTAACCAGTATAGTTTAGTCTTTTCTGCAGAGTATAACGCTTAAAACCTTACCTACTCAACGACCTTACAGAAAACAGCTCATTCTGCTCAGCTGAGTGGAAATCGGCATATCATAAGGACCTCTGTTTTGTGTCACCAACAACAACCAAACTAACTTTGTCCATATTTTCAATCCTAAATCATTTCCTTAAAAGCCAGAACCACCGTATCGTAGTTGAAATCGGTTAACCTCTACAAATTATCAACTCAGACACAAAACTCAGATGGGATCTTTCTCATGCAAACTAGCAAAAATACACTGAAGTCATGGAAAAGTATTCAATAAATACCCATAAATCCAACATCTCGAAAAAAAACATATTATCGTTTTACCAATGATTTAATAATATAAGCAATAAAATCGATAACCAGAGAGTACTTCCCTTCCCGCATAACATGTCTAGACTAAACACCTTAATCATAACTATACAGATAGCAACACACTAAAAACGAGCATACTCTAAATGACCTGTTCTTAAACATTATTAAGGTCAGAAAATTAAGATGGATTTAAACAATAAAATTTATTAACTCGTCCCACAAACTACAAAAAACTGGACACTGCTAAAGAACCTTAACTCATGTTGAGTATGCTAAAACCAAACTCACTCTCTTCTACCAAACCCTTTTGCCAATCACCTTGCTAAAACTGTGTCAAAATCATCAAATTCAGCAAACAGATATGTATCCCTCACAACTTATCTCCACTTTCCATCCCGATGAGATGAATCATAAAGAATCATGCACCCGTTTCACATTTCACTAAGTAGATATCGAACAAGACTCACATAAATAAAAAAAGCCACTGGTTTCCACCGAACCATTCCATAATTAATGAAAAACCTAGGTCCTACTGTAAAAACTTTATTAACCTCTTTCTAAAACCGTTTAACTTCTGAGAGAAGCATCCCAAAAATCTGGCTCATACAAAATTATTGCAATCTTTTAAACCAAACAAAGATCCAACATCCTCCTCAATCTATTGACCAATATCTCTCATATCTATCTGGTAGAAACTGTTTTAAAGGATCATTCTCGCTTAACTACTTCCACTTCTTTATCATCTCATAATCCCAGCACCGGCTAGTTTGAAAAAGTCGCTCAACAACACAGATTTTATCACTCACAACACACATTAAATTAGCTTCAGGCGTAAAAACCCTACTGCCTTTGTATGGATTTATCACAGGTCTATGACATTGTGTCCCCTATTTGTCCCTATATCAACACTGTGATCCACGTTTCATTCAGGTTTTATATATAATAAAGAATGTTACTAAAAAACAGACGGTTTCTGCTTTTTAAAGGCGGTAAGACAAGTAACTACAGTCTAGTTCACAAATTAATTCGCGAGTTTAAATTTCGAAAAAAAATGCCTCTGTAGATAATAATACTACTCATACACCCACCAAAAATAACAGCCCAGAGAGACGAGTTCTAAAAATTAATAAAAAAATGCACGATGAAGGCTACTCAAACTAGTTATTTGTACTCATAACAAACATGTTCCGACGATGCGCCAAAATGTATATCTTAAAAAAGTGAAAAACATCTTGTGACACGCAAACCACTGGATCTCACAACGGTATACGTGGTAACAAAATAATTTGTAGTTGTTAACTTATTCCTTAAATATGAAGTAGAAATCCAAATCTCGAAACTTCCCAGGTAGTTGTACCAATATTAAACAACATTGCTTAAAATCATGGCGTGACAACCACGGTATCATTGAGAGATTAATTAAATCTCTCTTGTTCTCGAGCTACGGTTTATCGTATCATAAATTAAAACAATTTAACTTTGAAACGAACATAATTAGATACTGCTTATAGATATTATTCTAAACATCGAACTCAGATTCCAGTATGCTTGTTCGTTTTTAAGAAGGAAGGACACAGAAATAAAAAGCCAGTACTTTATTGACTCGACTGGCTTCAATCTACATACGGTAAATGTATATCCCTACGTTCCTATTAAAAAAATTTGTTTACACAGACGACATCTGTTTAGCTTCCGAATCTCACTCTCGAGTATATCTAGAAAAACATTTAAACTCAGACCTTTTTTTGACTTACTTGATTATTTGATGGCTGATAACTTCAACTAAACCCTAACAAAACGGTTACTCCTTTAGTATATCGCAGGAACAACGAAGCTATCATCGCACTTATAATAAAAGAAAAAAATATTATTCTTTAACTCTACCCTAACCAAAAATATCTCGGAGTATTTTTAGAGAGTACACTATCCTTAAAAATACATATTATCGAGACATGGATTTAGATATCTCAAAAATAGCATAATCAGTAAACTAGCAAACATTAACTACGCCTCTACAATGTATCCTCATACTGTCTGGTCAAGCACTGTGTTTCCGTACTGCAGAATATGGCACAGCTAAATTTTTTATATATTCTAAACTCCATTGTGATAGATATAAAGCTAAATAAAACCATATGGATAATAACTATATGTCTAAAATCTACCCAAAACTTACAATATATCATCTCTTGTACATATGACTCCTCCTAGCATAAGAATGAAAATATGCCACTGTGATAATTATCATCACTTCTAATCATCCGATAAGACTCCCTATTATTAACTACCCAAACAAGCATTGAAATCGATACACACTCTCTGGTAATCCTTAAATCTGAAAAAAGTCTACTTTCAACTCTGCGAAGGTTGGAAAGGAGAATCGTCCGATTCATCACCATAAAAACAGCATCTCTACCGAGACACTACATAAAATCTAATCAGCTCCTATCTAAAGAGATACATAGAATTAAATATAATCGGATCCTCTCCAGAGACGCTTTATGTAACACCTCAAGAACAATTTGTGAACAACAAACACCAATCTCTGCAGTTTATTACTGATCTGTACACCCCTAAACCTTACAGACGAACGCGAACTAACAAAACCTCCTGAATGGTATTAAAAACATCTTAAGCATTTATAATTATCTTATTAACTTGCTAGATAGAATATATGGATATAATATCATAATATTATAATTAACATTACAAAAAACCAATTTAAATAAAATTAAGATATTTACAGTAATTCACACTAGTGTGTTATTTGTATAACGAGTTCATTCGTGGCCCGAGATAACTAGATGAAATATATTTTATATTACAATGAGAATTGAGTACTAATTTGTGGGCGCACACAGCCTCTTTATGTTGTGAGAAACTCTCGCCCACTGACGGCTATCTATACTAGGTTAAAAAGGATATATTCTTTGAAAATTAGCTTACCATTGAAAAAATACTTCACTCAAAACCCACCCTTCAAAACACGATTCATACACAAGCAGTGACAGCGGCTTTATTCATATTCAATTGTACTCGCGAATTTCTCATAACGTTATAACCGTCGAAATATCGTTATTGAAAGATGTTTATGAAAATTCACCTTGTGATATTGTAATTTTTAAGATTAAATATGCAATTGTATGTTTATATATTTATGTTTGGATAGAATTAAAATAGGCCTCTTCGTCACATCGTGGCATGAGATATAAAATATTATACGGATTTTACACTGTTTCTTATGTTCATATATCAAGATATATTTATAAATTTGATCTCTAAGGAAACGTTTATAGTTAAATTTTTATGTTGCAACCCTCACTGTTTTTAAAGAAGAACAGGTTTCATACAATTAAGGTCATCCACATAAAGCCATAAAAAGTTATGATCATCTTTATTAAATTGTTTCTGAAATTCACACAGTACTACTCAATGTTTTACAGGCTATTCTCTTGATTCAAGTTGGATACATTTATCAGTATTTAACAGATTTCTCAGGAATTAATGGTAAATCTCAACTTTAATCGCCATTACACTATTATCATCCAAACCCCTATCAAAGTATTAAAAAGTATTCACTTAAAAACTCATAAACCCAGCCAAGTCACTCGGTATTATTATAACGATTCCTAGCATTAAAATTTATTAAAGATATAATCGGTTGAATTGAGTCTTGAGGTCAAGATAAACGAAGCAAGGGGCCTTTCGTAATAAATCAAACGTGCCGAATGTTTTATCTTCTTTATGCTTTATATGGGATGAGATCAAAGCTCCGTTGAGGTTAATGATCATTTATCGGTTTTCGACTTTGTAACATGTACTCAGCTGTTTATGCATCTTGGCTTGTAGAAAATTGCTTAAGAAAAACCGTTCTATTTTGGCTCATCATCAATTATAAATCGATCGATATTTTTAACCAGAGCGAAAAATATGTTTTCTGAGCTTGTGGGTATACTGGACATACAGGCTATGTTCTCAAAATTATTAGATTTTTTGTTGACAACAGGTGGTCAGTATTTCAACAGAATACAATTGAATTTGAGTGAGACTTTTTCCAATACCTAATACTCTAACTGTTTTTACACCGAATTGCATTATTTTTAATTGCTCATGCGTGGGAAAGTTTGAAATTAATATTACCATTTTTTAAATGATAAGTATTCACTCGGTTGTGGCTAAACTTACCTTTTTATTTTAATCTCTATAGTATCGTTAAATGGTTAGAAATTTGTTTAGGAAGTTTTTAAATCATATCAAGGCAAATAGCAGAAATCAAATTTTAATTTAGCTTTGGTTATTTATATCTTGAGTTTAAATAAAGGCTCGTTTATTTTATCCACTTTCACAGACACATCTTGGGCTTCAAAATCGATGGAGTTTCCCTGTCGGTTGTATGTATAGCTTGATTCCTCCTTTACACTGTAACTTCTTTCCTTTTTTTCAATTGTATAAGTGTGGGCGTAGTCGAAATAATGATCTAAATATTAATCAATGTTACCGCCTCCATGTTCATCTTTAATAATAAATTGTATATGTTTGAAGTAAACTTTATCGTTCTCTGGTTCGATAACTGAACTGACCCACAGTTCATTTTCACCTTTCTGTAGACATATTCTTATCGTATCAATGTTAATCTCATATGTTACGGAAACAACATCTGCATTTGTAAAATGTAATGGACCTCTTACATTAACACATAATTACCTCGGGAAGACAAAACGGAAGGCCCATTTTCCACTAACTGTGATTTTGTATTCGTGCAAAAGAGGGAAGGTAACATCCACAGATTTAACATAATGTGGCATAACATCACTACTCTCCGAATGAGGAATTCGGGCGATTGCTATCAAACAAAGAAATATCTCAATGGAATGCATTATGATGTTCAAAAATTTTCACACCTTATATACAAAAAATTTAAATTGGAAAATCATTAATCCTTTTTTTGTAAAAAATCTCAAAAACTTTGATCCTTAATTTTGGATACAAACTTCATTTTTGAGCCTACATTTTTGTAAAATTTTAAAGCCCATTTTTTTCAAAAACTATCCTATTTTTCAATATCTGGTATGAAGCATTAATAAAAGTATGTCACATTTAACAGGAATGGTTTTTTGCCGAATTTCTCTTGAATTTGATAGGAATGATTAAAATTTTGGCAAAATCTCAAAATAATTATTTATAAGAATACGAGTAAAAAAGAGAGAATATAATCAGTGAGTTCACCGAGCCCAAAAATTATTTCATATTATGAATTTTTTTGAGTTATTTTCAACCCATTTTTATAAAAAATCCCAAGAAATAACCCTATTGATAATGCTTCATAATTAACATTGAAATATTTCATACCATACCCATCAACCAATTTTAAATTTAAAATTCACTATTTTTACCGCTGAGTACCGATTTATAAAACATTTAAATACTGATATATTTGAAATTATATATTTAGTAACTTTCTAATAAATCAATCTAAATGATATCATAAACATGATGATACACAAGCAGTCTAAAAACACCCATAAACAACACCCCTGTCACTATAATGAATAATTACTTGAATAAATTGTAATAATTTTACGGTTGCGCAAATCGTTCTATCGTAATCGTGGAAATGATTTCAATTAAATAATTCAAATATTATGACTTGAATTTTATAAATTACTAAATAAAAATAAATGAAATGCAAAACTACTAATTTTGAGAATGCCTGGATTGATAAACGCATTAGTTGATATTTTTGGCAACAATTTAATGAAATTCAAAACACGAAATCATGTTTACAAAATCAGGCTTAATAGTTTTATTGAATATAAAAGATTGATTGTCGTACATAATGAGCTTTATTCGTCAGCTGCATCTTAAAATGAAATAAATCGGCATTTAGTATTCCTGTCGAGTAAATCTAATTGAGGATCTTAACCATAAATTAAATATTGGCAATAAACCCATATTAAATAGGTTTATTAAATCTCATCGATTCTGCGCAAATATAAACAAGTTTTCTTTTGTATTAACTCTGAGCTATCTCAAGTATACAAACATCTCGACGTGTTTGTCAATTTGTTGAGGGGGTGTGATATGATGTTTGTTTCTCGAGATGTTCTTAGAGTTTAGTTAGACCATAGTATGGTCGAATAGACTTGGATTAATCTGAGACATTTTATTCAACTCTAGAAAGCTAATTTCTCAAATGACATATAAGAGAGATAGAATTTTAAGATTTTAAGTATTACAGAATTAACCTTAAATTTTTCGGATCTAAATAAAATATATCGTTATCTAATATTATAATGTGATGACATTTATATTTTGCATAATTAGTAATCGTGTTCTTTGAATTTAGCCGACATAGCTCGATTCTCGTTAGATAGATATCTCGTTTAATTCAAAGATCTATGTTCTTCATTATTTACCATTTTAAGATTTATAATCAAACGATGGATAATAAGTTTTGAAATTTAGATATACTATTAATTTTTGATATATTCAGCGGTTAATAATGTTAATTCTTTTTTCGGACGAAATATCTTGTAACAATTTTGAACACTTATACAATCTGAAAAATAGGATGTAATTACACCAGATTTTTTAGTTTTGAATATATAATCAATTATCAAACGACTTAGCTTAAACTCATCGACAAATTTTGAGCCAAGAAACAGAAACGACCCTAACAAAAAGAAAAAAGCACTTGATAGTTAATTAAAAATCATAGCTGTATGAATTAAATTGGTTTATCATATAATAACCTTATTGATGTTGTAACTTTACGCACGCTCATAAAAGTTTCTATATTATCTATATCACAGGTTCATTATAGATATTATTATTAAGTATTAAAATATTTGGGATAAAGAATGATCAATGTCAGGTTGATTTTATTTTGAACCTATACACATGGGATTACAAAAATTTATCTGATTCCGATCCTTAGAGTTTATCAATTGAAAACATGTTAAAATATAATTGATTTAGTTTTAGAAGTGTAGGTCTTTGCGTAAATGTCTTGATCTATTTATTAGGTTAAGGATAAACGTTATGAATTGATGATTTCGTGGGATATCGCTTCACTTTTTTCATTATAGATTAAAACATGATTTAATTTCACATCAATTGATATCAGCCTAATCTACTGACATTTTCGGATTCAAATCATTTGTTAATTTTATCTCATATAACTCAGTATCTTAACATGATGTGAATGAAATTTATTTACAATAGAATCTTGTTACGATAGCCAGTCATCTTTGTCTTGTACCTCAGCAATTGATCACATAAAAAATCGATTAGTCAATCCCACCGATATTATGAGAACGAATTATCTGTTTTACATCGGAAACAATTTATCTATTTCAAATTATACAATTTTTACGATTGAATTATTAAATATTAGTTTTGCGTTCAGTAGACTTTATATTACCAATTGTTGTGGCATAACCTGATATCCGGTATTGACAAAATATATTGATATATTATGTATTTTTTCGAGCGTTCGTGGATACAATCAGAATTATAAAGTGCCGTATCGCGCTCAGATATGAACAAATATATATCGTTCTATATGACTTTCATTAAAGATCAAATAGAACCCTATTACTCTATTGATATGTATATAATTGTATTTTATTTAACATAACAAGATAAAAGAATTTTTAGAGTACTTTTGGAAGCCAATTAAATCCAATTAGTAGTCAAATTGGAGAAGGAAGCCAAATGAAGGGTCAATTTATATCTAAGTGACCAGCATTGATGAGAAATATAATCACATAGCTATTTTATTTTCAAATAAGGTTTTAGATAACGGATGAATATTTGGTGATGATAAGTGATGGTCAACTTGGTCAGATACGTAATTTTTCGAATCTAGAATATTGTATAAATTTTTGGTTCATTCACAGGAACTATAAATGAAAAGGTAAATATTTTATAAAAACATACAGTATTTAACAGGTGCACCCTTTTGAAGTGTATTTGTTTGAAATGTTTTTGGCTTCAAAGATCGTGTTTTCTCGGTGTAACTGAATTTATATTTAAAATTCATTAATATCCTGTGAGTTGTGTGTATCTACAGAATCCCATCGCTAAAATAGTACATTCAAATCAATATCGAATATGGGCCTGGTCATAAATTTATTCGACATAATTGATAAATATTTTAATACCGAACGGATACAATTCTCTAATTAATCATGAAATTAAAGTCCATTTCAATTGAGCACTACTGTTAAAATTTTGCTAGGCACGGATTAATACAGAATAAATAACCAATTTTCAGGATTACTGATTTGAAACGTTTATGGAAAACTGATGAAAATTGTTACGATAATTTAAAATATATTTGAGTTTTTCAACAATATTAGACAAAAAATCGACCGCTTCGTCGATGAGTAAAATATTGACTGATGACCGATGAAATTTACAAATTTTAATGTTCTAAAATCCATAGTTCATTGATTTTGATACTTTTCGACGTATTTAAAAGAATGAGGTAGATATGGTATTAGTCTAGACGATTTATCAAAACATTTATGTGCAATTTTTAGGTGGATCCACACGTTCAATTTTTGAAATTACTCGTAATACAACTTACATTCTCATCAACTTATAAAAAATAACTCTTGAAATTCTATCAATGAACTCGGACTTTAATCCAACTTCAATAGGTATAAATTACGAATATCACACCGACTCTCTAACAATCACAGTTTAATTCTAGATGTACATCACATTTACTAATTTTAGGTTATAATTAGCAAATTCGTAGGCTTTCTAATCTACTTTCACGAAATAAATTGGGTTAATTCAGAATTTCATTTTTAGTAACGCCTTCAAATTGTTTATTTCAGAATTTTCCATTTTGAATGAACATAATTTCAGAGTATTAAAAATTTATTTCATGAAGAGTACCCTTTTGTATTCTTCATGTATAAGGAGATAAATCAATCGGGTTGACGCTTCTTTAAATATCAGAACACTGATATCTTACAAGTGCTACAACCGACCATATTTCAGGTCAGCTAAACTATGACGAGATTCCTATCTCGAAGTTTAAACTATTCTCAAATTCATAAGAATATTTTTAATCAACTCTTTTCTGATTTTCAAAAGTTTTTTGTTTAATCAAAAAAAGGAACTGTCCCTTAGATTAGCGAAGCAATATGTTTACCGCAAAAGCATGATAATGATCCTTCTTAAAAATTCGATATTCAATTTCTCTTAAAAAATTGAAATTTGGATATCAATCTTGCGTATTTCGTCGATGTCAACTGAAATTAAATAAAATAGGGAGCCATTCTCAATTGATATTTATAAACATTTCAAATCTATTTCATTCAAAAAAGTTAAATTCTGAATAAAAAAAGTTAAAGAGTGCGTAGAAAAAGAAAATATTTATCAAGGGTATAAAAGATACTGCCATCGATGAACTATCATCCGACCCGCGAGAAGTCAACAATAAATTTGATGATCGAAGGCACGAGGACGTTGTAAATTACATAATTCGCGCGAAATGTATAAAAACGTTTACTGAATTGTTGAACCCAGTAATTATTGGAATGGAGAATGATAGTACATTGCGCATTTAGTCATTTTATTATTCAATTTACTTCCGAAAAAATCTCTCTTTTTTTTAACTTTACTCAAATCATGCATATTCACGGTCTTCCAGTCTGTATGTTGTGTATTTCTTTTTATTTTCATCTGGTCAAAAAATTTATGAGGTTTTGGAGATATTAATACAATATGCCAGAAAAAAGAGAAATAAAGGAACAAGAAAGCGTCGTGTTATTCAGAAAAAACCAACCTTTTTCACCTTCTTGCAACCAATCATGGCTGTGAAAGAATATAGCGTCGGAAGAGATTACGAATCTAATATAATTGGATTTGAAGATTACACAAAAATCTACAGCAAGATTAATTACCGACTTTGAAAAAACACTGAATTAACAACATTCATTCCTTAAAAAAGCAACCACATTAACGGAGCTGTTGTTAAAGATAGCTACGTCACATCCATTTAGTTTTCATTGACATCAAAACTGTTATGGGAATGAGAAATGATAACCATTTTGTATGTTGCTAAGCGCAGACTTGATATGTCCAGATAATCGACAAACAATATCTACTTTAAATTTGTCAAAAAAAGATTTCAGCGAGAGCTGTAGATATTGAAAATGTGCTGGATATTCAGCTTAAAAAAATATTAAAATTGTTTGTCCCCATTTAAATTGCAATTAAGTAAATTGCAAATATCACTGATCTAGCGAAACTTTTTGTTTTCATAAGCGGAGTTCATAAAGATATCAAAATAATCGGAGAATTCGTTGAATGGATTGTAATGAAAGAATCAACGTCTTCTGACGACGTATGTCAATGTTTGGGGGAAAGCATTGACAAACTTTGCTAAGATTGGAATAAAGCTGAGTCTGTTAACCGATACAACATCTAAAAATATATATATGAAGGTTGATGTCGCTAAAAGTTGAGAGCAAAGCTTACACTCAATTTGAAGTTAGATTTCTGCAAATTGAATTTCGTTCGGCATCAAGAACCTTTTTCAGACCAATCAGGAATGAATGGTTATGAGGATAAATTTCATCAGAGTGAATGATATTAATCATCGACTATTTAATAGCCTGTTGGAGGAAGTTAGAAGTTCTTAGGGTTGACCATACCATACGGAAGTTAGATAATTTAGTCAATTTTCTGTTCTATACCGTTGTGTTAAATTGAACACTGAGATGAATATATTTATGCATTTGAACGGATGCCTAGTCTCAGAGTTTATTGGCAATACATGGCTTATCGTTTTAGATTTTTAAGTTGACATTACTTGGAAATTTAATGAACTTAACAGAAAAAGTAAGTCAGTCAATTTACTGATATCAGATCTAAATGAAATCATTTGTACTTCTGAGTCTAAACTCGAATATGAGGAAAATCCCTTGGTTGAAAATAATCATTTCATTTAATAACTCTGAAATCTTTTCTATCTCACACGTTCTTGATTATTGATGTTCAAATCCTGAAACACGGTGACCAAATTTCAGGTCCATAAAACGAATTTTAGAGATTTTCTGATTATAAAGTTCTAAAAATAACTTGGAATTATTCGACATCAGTTCTAAAAAAATTAAAAGGCCGCGCCAGAGGAATTAAAATGCAACATATCGATGTTCATTGCGATTTCGATTTGAAGGATGACATCGGTTATATTGATACTGGAACTTTTCGCAAATTAACAGGAAAAAAATATCCGTTTGGGACTGTCTTTCCTACGAGAATACTATTATTGTTCAGAACAACTTCTATTTGCAAGTATTTTTTGACTGTTTTAAATTTAAATAAGTAAAATATAGCTTCAAACGTATATACAATTATTAGAGAACTACTTTAAAATTTTCTACTACTCAGACGATTACATCCGAATATGATGGATGTGTCAGTTTAAAAAGGCATCAGAAATCTGGAAATACTTACTTTTTAATCGCTTAGCAGATTGATATATCGTAGAATTATGTTCCCTGTATAAAAATGATTTTTTATTGTTCATAAAATTTACATACATGATCTATGTTTTTCGACTTTTGAAACATTTAATTATCATGGATTATATGCCATAGAAGTACGAAAATTTACGAAATTTTAATGTGAATATAATGTATAAAGAACAATGACAGAGTTTTTTCTATGGTTGATTTATTCAATATAGCTGAGATGGCCGGCTGAGAACTTTAAGAATTCTATCCTGTATGCCATGTTAAATGAGTTGGACACCCCTAGAATAGCCTTGATTATGTTTGATCCTCTCTCGAATATTTACTAGGATGGCGTCTTTCGATTGCTCCTCTTTAGTATTATAGAAAGGCTCGAACTCAATAGATGCCAATGAACACGATAATACGCTAGAACGATATATCTATTTTTCGTGATACATTTTATTCCATATCATCGTCTTCATGTTCGAAGGCCCATCTTGTCATCCTATCTCTAAAGTCATACAGGTATTCATTAAAAGTTTGATGATTGTGATCTGCTATCAGGTAAACGATTTACCATACAGGTATTGCCTGAAATTCTGGGTGGCGCTAAATATCCTTAGCACTGTCTATCGATTTAGCAGTACTTTCTCCTCGATGAGATTTAAACTGGCTAGCAAAAGCTATTGGAACGTCAATGTCGTTAATATTTTGTCATAGACAGACACCCACTACTTTACCAGAGGCGTCTATTAAGAGTTTTACAGATATTTATATGGCTAGAATTCCAAGCGAGGGTGAATTTGCTGTAAAATAAATAAGTTTTGTTAGATCTTCATCCCATATCTCATCTTAATTCCACAGTATTCCTGTTCTCATATGTTAATAAAGGTTCAGCGATGTAGACCAAATTCTGGATCTAACGATTGCAATTGTTCACTCAGGCAAAAATCTAAGACAATATATTATCGTCATCACGTTTTTTTAGTTGATACTGGGTTTAACGTCTGGTAAATTCGGCCGTTTTGAGTGTTTAGAAATTATGAATGTAAAAAATAGAAATTTCATTCCGACAAAATCAACATTTAATAAGGTTTAATTTAATGTTATATTCCAAAACTTCTTTGAGAACATTTTCAAAAATGTGATTTTGTTTTTATAATGAATTAGAATAATTGAAGATGTGGTTGTAATAATATAATACAACCATCAATTCATCGTAATATTATTTCTAAAAGTCGTTGGAATGTGGCTAGTCAGTTCGTGAAGCAGAATTTAATGACTAAAATGTTACGTTTGCATATCGGGTCAAGCACCCGATGCTGTCATAAGCTTACAACTCTAATCTAGAGTAACCTGCGAGTAGTCTCATTCTAAGTGAAAAATTGAAAAATACTTTGCCCCTGATAGCCTTTCTAACAATTAATCAATCACGAGGAGAAAGTAATCGTCTCTTATAGTCACATTATTTAGGCTATGTAATCTTTGCACAGTCGGAAAGCTCCCGATTCGTTTATTGTCAGAATATCAGGTGATAGACAATGTATATTACTCAAACGTATAATTAGAGCAGCGTTCATTTCGATAATCTTTTTATTCATCTCAACTTAAAGGTGGATGGAAATGCGATATGGATATGTTTGAACTCGTGTATCCGAGTTCGTTTCAAATTGAAGTTTGACTTTATCACTAAATCTAAGATCAGTCGGAGATTAAAGGCAGTCAGAGCAGTATGATGTTCATACTTAAGGTAAATCGATAATTTATTAGACATAGACTTGCTCTATATTTATCAGGACCTAGAGTTTGAGTGATGTCTCTAGAATTCGAACAGGGATTCAACAATAATTTGCTATTATAAATCTGCGAATCCGACATAAAATTCACAAGTATATAGATTGGAATTTATATCTATCATTTTTTTATAATTCAAAGAAATAGTGGCTCATTCTCTGACATCTCTGACCGGTTATACGTGGTTTTTAGTTATCAAGGAGTATTTATCTCTAGCACATCTCCACCATTTACTTCCTGGTTTATTTATATCGTTAACACATTGTAATTACGATCTTGTCTAATCTTTCCATACTTCCGTCGTATTCGGCCTTGAACGATATTTGTGCTATTGACTGCATTTAGTTCTTCTGATTTTTCTGGGAAAACGTTGCAGGTCATTCCATTTTTGAAACATGTAGGCGACTTGAATTTAAATATAATCTTGAATATAAAACCATTTGATACAAAGAAATGTGATCGAATAGACGCAAAACAGACGAGACTCCTTCCATGAGTGATTTCAAGAGCTTTCTTATACGAAGCAAGTTTCGTCGTGTGACACAAGCGTTAGTCTTACCGACTTCAAGAGATTTCCTATCCGTGTGATTAAATCTTTCAGATCCTCTGCAGTCAACAATTATGCCATTTCGAATTTAAAAATGCTCAAGAAAGAGCGTTGGGACAAACTCGCATTTTAAAGAAATCAATCAATATTTCATTTTTTTCTTCAGATGGTTTTTTGAATAAACATTTCTATTTTTGTTCTTTCTGAATCTCTGCCTTTTGACACAGCTAGAATGACCGCAGTCATTTTTTGATTTTGTTTAATACATTAGATTCAAATCAACAAATAAGTCTCCGGCGTTATATTCATCTATTAGATTAATAAGCTTGAATGAGTCCATTTTTAACTGCTCACATCAAAATATAGCGTATGTATCTAGTCTATCATGCGCATGTTTTTATATCTATTCCGGTTAGGGAATTTTATAAATTATACTCAGCTGGATAATGGTTTTACTTGTCGAAAATTGATTCAAAATACTTTCTAATTAGGCCAATCATCAATTGCAAAGAGATCAATATTTTTAACCAGAGAGAACCTAAATATTTCGCGGCTTGTGGATATACACGACAAACTGGTTATGTATTGATGAAAATTGTATTTTTCTTTGACAGCAGATGGTCAGTATTACTAGAGAATTTTACTTAATTTTAGTGAGATATTTGCCAACGAACTAATACTCAAATAGTTTTGACATCAAATTAATTGCATTTTAATTGATCATGCGTAAAAACATCGGTAATTTAAACTAAGCTTTTCTATACAAGTTTATACATACTTGTAATTAAACATCCCTTTATTTAATGTATCTGATATCCTTAAATTATTAGAAATAAATTTAGACAGTTATTTATTCATGTCAAGACAAAAAGCAGAGATTAAATTGTAATATAGTTTTGGTTAAAGAGTCTCATAGCCAAATAGTGGCAAATTGACTTTAGCCCAAGTCACATTAACCATTGTGACTTCACATTCGATTAAATGGTTGTTTCGGTTGTATGCAAAGAGATATTCATATTTTTCAAGGTGTGAACCATCCTCTTTTTCAATTTCAAAGGTTTTGTCGTAGTTGAAGTAATGATCTAAATATCAATACGCTATGCCGCCGCCATTCTTAGCTTTCAAAATAAGTTGTATATATTTGAAGTATACTTTTTCATCATCTTCTTCCACAACTGCACTGACCCACAGTTCATGACCATCTTTTTCTAGATTTAATCTTATAGAGTTCATGTTCAGCTCATATAATATGGAAACAACATCTTCATCTGTGAAAAGTATTGGATCCCTGAATTAACAAATAATTACATCGAAGTGACTACATTGATGCCCCATTGGCCAGTTAATGTGATTTTCATATCGGCAAACAGAGGTAACGAAAGATATGCCGGTTTAGTATGGCTTGGCACAACGTCATCCCATAATTTAGGAGAAACTCGGACGATTGCTATCAAACACAGAAAAATCTCAATAGAATTCATTACGAGTTCAAAATTTTTTTCACCTTTTATATAAATTTTTTTAATGGGACAATCATCAATCTATTCGATCAAAAATCTCAAAAAATTTGATCGTTAATTTTTGATCAATATTTGACTTTAGAACCCCAATTTTTGTACAAAATTAAACCAATTTTTTTAAATAATCTTTGTTCTCTATTTCTGGTTAGAAATTTGGATAAAATATTTGCCTATTTAACAGCA
>JWZT01001975.1:82189-116051 GCA_000827895.1 Thelohanellus kitauei
AAAAAAAACAGCCACACGAGAAGAGATCCTAAAATCGTTGAAAAAATTCATGATGCAGGCAACACAAACTGGTCGATTGCAGTCGCAATAAACATATTCAGACGATGGGTTCCAGAAGTATATCTAAATTAAAACATCTCGTGACACCCAAAGCAATGGATCTGACAATGGTATGCATTTTACCGAGATAATTTGTAGTTGTAACTTATCCCTAGAATAAGAGGTAAAAATTCAAATCTCGAAACTTCCCAGGTAGTAGTACATATACTAAACAATATTGGTTCCAATCGTGGAGTGACCACCACTGTACCATTATGAGACGAATATATTCTCTTTTGTTCTTGAGCTACGATTTATCGTATCATAAATACAAACAATTTAACTTTGAAACGGACATAATTAGATCCTGGTTCTAGATATTCTCCTCAAAACATCGAAATCTGATTCAAGTATACTTGCTGGTTTTTAAGAAGGAAGGACACCGAAATAAAAATCTAGTATGTTAGTTTCGAAACTGGATTCAATCTACATATGGTAAATGTATAATGCTACGCTCCTATTAAAAGCAATCCAATAGCTGTCGTTTCTATTTCAAAAGATTAGAACATTACACTGGTGATCATAATTCGCGTTTCTGGACTATAACATTTCAAAAAAATTACTGATGATTGTACTGCCGTAATATTTGTAAATCAATGCGAGAGTTCCCTAATCTACAAAGTCTGGAAATTGAAATAGTTGATTGTGTTATCTACGATGCGAGAGTTCACAACTCGCATATTGTGAGAGATATTATTGCAAGCTCCTTAAATACACAATATTTATCACCATACATCCAACAGCTTAATCGTATCAAAGAGGCATTTTCACTGATCAAATCAAGATTCAGAGAAAGACATCCTAGAAGAAAGCAAGACGCAAACGAATCCCTAAGTTTCATTTCTACAGATTTAAAGATTTATTCCTTTTCTCCATTTTATGGAAATATGAAAAACTATATCAAATTCTGTTTTCTAACAAAGAATTTAGAAAATATCTAATTTTTGTTCACCAATTTGCCAAAAATTCTTAAAAATATCCGTTATAGGAAAGTTCATAAACTATGCGCGATGCCATTTATTAGTGACCTTTGTTAAAAATTAAACATTTCGTAAATTTATAAAGAATACTCTCTTACCATCTCGAATCAAAGCTCAACAAAAAAAGACTATAAAAAAATTATAATTGGAATGCCTGAGAAACATTTTCAACAACTAAAAAACTCATTTCCTTATTTAGTGTAAATAACCCTAAAAAGTATGTTAAAATGTCCGTAATGTTTAATTTATAACATAATTAACGAATTAAAGACCCGCGAACTGATTTTTGAAAATCGCGAACTAATCTATGAACTTGAGTGTCAGTAAACCTGAAATCTAACATCTTCTAATGTACTATTTTCACTCCTTCCCTGTTACATATCTACTTTAATAATATACATTTCACGTCGTCAAGAAAATTTTTTACACAGACCATGTCCGTTTAACTTTCCAGCCTCACTCTATGGTTTGTAAAGTAAAAGAGATAAATGACGATTTGATTCGCTTATATGATTTTTTGAAATCCGGAAACTTCAACTAAACCACTTTGAACGGTCACATCCCTTTTAATCTCAGCAACAACGAAACCAACATCTCACTTACAATAATTTCAAAAAATACTTTACTTCAAAACGACTTCCATCCAAAATATCTAGGAGTATTTCTAGACAGAACACTATTCTTCATAAAGCACATTATCGAGACAGGGATGAAGATGTCTCATAGAAACACCATACTCAGTAAACTAGCAAAAATCTGCTAGGGTGGTACACCATAAATCGTCAGAATCTTTTGTCTAACACTATGCTTCCAGACTGCGAATACCCCCAACCCTGAATGGTCCCACATTCTATTCTCCGTGTTGATAGACACCAAGCTTAATTAAACTTGAAGGATCATCAGTGTATGTGTAAAACCTTCCAAAACGTAATGGATTTCAACTCTTCGGCACAAGCCTCCCATTCACATAAGAAGGAAATTTACAGCTTTGAATATTATCATCAATATCATCATATTTAACTTCATAATATGACACGATATTATTAACCACCAACTCAAGTGGTAGAAAAGAAAACCATCCCATCTGTGAATCATGAATTCAGTACACTCTCTACCCTTCAATCAAACAATCTTAAGGAGCAGAATGATCTAATCGATCACTAAAATCCATCCTATCACCGAGAGCCAACCTCCAATCTAATCAACTACTACGTAAAAGAACCCAAGAAGTAAATTGCAATCAGGCTATCTCCTGAGCAGATCTACGTACCTACGTCATGGATAAGTGCGGAATAACACTCTCACTTCCAGAGTTTTGGACTGATCAAGACACCCCTCAATATCACAGAGGAATACGAACTTACATAACTGCCAAATGGTATCAAAAGCCTATTGACCGTAAATAATTGCCACATTTACTTCCACAATATTATATAGTCTTTTAATATTCTCATAATTATAAAAACTATAAAATAAACCTCAATTTAAAAATAATAAAGATATTTACAGTAATTCACTATAATGTTTTATTTGTATAAATACATCATTCAGGAGCCCAGATAACTAGATTAAATATATTTAATTTTTACCAAGAAAATTTAGCTCTGATTTGTGTGCTCTTGACGCTTCTTTATGTTATTATAACCTATAGCTAACCTGCAGCAACATATATGTTTAAACAGCCCGTATGCTTGAAAATCAACTTTCATTTTTAAAGAATTACTTCACATAAAGCATTCTCATCTCAACCATACACATGCCACACGCAGGATTAACATACCAACATTTTCTAGGGCTTTATTGATACATAATATGGACATTGTGGCTGAGTCAAAATCCTATTAAATGTCATAATGCGGTTATTGAAATATGTTTCTCAAAGTTCAATGTGCGATATTATCATTTTTAGTACTAAATATGCCAATATACGTTCATTCATTTATGTAAGGTTAGAATTACAAAGAGCCGAATCTTCACTACGTGGAAATGAGTCTGAAATTGTTAAACCGAATCCACACAATTTCCAGTTTGAATATACCAACTCAAATTTATCATATTGATCTGCACGGTGATGATTATTGTATAATTTCTGTTGCAACTTCAACATTTTGAAAGATGAATCAGGGACAACCAATATTCATATGATGCTCCTTACAGGGTATTATCCGCTGATCGCATTGACAACGCGTGTTATTAAAATTCAAACTATGGTTTGTCCATTGGCGAGATGACGATTCTCTTGATTTTAGGTAGATACAGTTATATATAACAGATTTCTTAGATATTAATGGTACATCTCAAATTATACCGCCGTTCATTCTAGACACAATTACCACGGAAACCTCAAACAACATCGTAGCCATCAATTAAAATTCATTAAATAAACAGTCGAAATAATTAAGACCCTAGCGGTTTTTTTTTTGCGATTTCGATTATGAAGATTTGTAAAAGGGATATTTGTGTGAATCGAATATTGCGGTCATAAAAAACTATGTCGCGTTTTTATAAAAACGAATTCCCCTGAAATATACAATCTAATTGTTATGACTGAATTGAGATCCACGCTCCGTAGAGATAAATGTATATTTATCTACATAAAATTATGTTTCGTGATTTTGTAAATTATACTCGGGCAATTTACCATCAGCTGCCACGCGAGCGATATTTATTACCACAGAGAACGTAAATTGTTCTGCACTTGTGGGTATATATGGCCTACATGTTATGCCCTGAAGAATATTAGATTTTATGTTGACAGCAGGTTGTCAGTATTTTAACAGAATCAAGTTAAATTTTTTCGAGTATTTTCAAAGACCGAATACTTAAACTGTTTTGAAATCAAAACGCATGCGTTTTCACTAACCATGCGTGAAAAAGTTCGAAACTTAGATTTTACCATTACATACATGATAAGTATTTACTCGTGTGGCTAAATGTCCCTTTATATTTTAATCTGTTTGATATCGTTAAATGGTTTGAAGTTATGGCAAATTAAATTAATATCAAGTCAAAAAGCACAAATCAATTTTTAAATTAGCTTTCGTGAATTATATCCTAACATTAAATGGATGCTCATTGATTTTTGTAACTTTCACAGACATACCCAGCGTTTCAAAATTCATTGTATTTCCCACTCGGTTGTATGTATAAGTATATTCCTCATTGATATGGTAACTTCGTTCCCTTTTTTCAATGCTAAAGGTCTCGGCGTAGTCGAAATAATTATCTAAATATTTATAAATCTTACCGTCTCCATGCTCATCTTTTACAATAAATTGTATATATTTGAAGAGAAATCTATCATTATCTTGTTCGATAACTGCATGGAGACACAGTTCATTTTCCTCTTTTTGCAGACATACTCTCATACTATCCATGTACAGGTCATAGGATACCGAAACAAAATCTGCATTTGTGAAAATTAATGGATCTCTAAAATTAACACATATTTACCTCCCGGACCTAAAACGGAAAGCCCATTTGCCACTTACTGTGACTTGGAAGTCTTTAAAAAGCGGGAATGTAATATCAACAGATTGAACATGATCTGGGATAAAGTTAACATTGTCCGAATGGGGTATTCGAGCGATTGCAATCAAACACAAAAAAATCTCAATGCTATTCATTATAATGTTCAAAAATTTTCACACCTTATATACAAAAAATTAAAAATGGGAAAAGGATCAATCATGTTTGTAGAAAATCTCAACAACTTTGTTCATTAATTAAACATTAAAATTTCACTTTTGAGCCTCAATTTTTGTAAACATTTTAACCTGATTTTTTTGAAAAACAATCTGATTTTTCGACATCTAGTTAGAAAGATTAATAAAAGTATGTACCATTTTACAGCAAAACTTTTGCCGAATTTCTCTTAAACTTTATTTGAATAATTAAGATTCAGGCAAAAGTCTCAAAATAATTATTGATAAGAATACGAACAAAAAAAGAGAGAATATTATCAGTGAGATCACCGAGCCCTAAATTTATTTCTAATTATGAAATGTTTTGAGTTATTTTCAACCCTTTTGTATAAAAAATCCCAAGAAATCAACCTATTAACAATGTCTCATAATTAACATTCAAATAGTTCATTTCATCCCCATAACTCAAGTAAGTAAACATCACCACGTTTTTGTCTATTTGTTATAGAGCTGTTATATGATGTTTTTTCTCAAGATGTTGTTAAATATAAGTTTATAACGGAATGAAATTCAAAACACTGATAATATTACAGCATTTTTAATAAACGCCAACATCTCAAATTACAATTTAAATTAGAGATTTGATTTTTTAGATGGTCAATATAGCCTATAAAACTTCATTTTTTCAAATTTATTTTAAATATTTAGCTATCTAATATTTAGATGTGACAGCACTAAAATATTGCATAATTAGTTATCGATTTTTTCGAATTGAGCCTACATCGCTCGATCTGGGTAGATAGGTACCTTGTATTATTCTAAGATTAATTATTAAATATCTATAATATTTAACGTTCCATAAATAGAGCGAGATAATATTTTTATAAATTCAAAATATATCTCTTTTTTGTTTAATAGTGTGTAAAGAATTTAAAATGCTATTGTTGGATTATCAAAATTTATCTATTTTCAATTAGATTTTCGTCCAATAACAAAGATGTAATCACTCCAACTGGTTTTGGTTAAAATTTGGTATATTTTGGTCATAGATTTTTGGAAAAAACGCATTGAATAATTTTGAATTCAAAAATAACAGCAACACCCCTAATAAATGAATAAATTTTTACATTATAGTCAATAAATAAATCTAAGCTTAACTAACGAAATTAATTTCTTATTCCAAAACCTATAATTGATGTTTCAAAGTTACGCAAGCTCTAATCAATGTCTGCATTTAAATCTTAAATATTAATAATTGATATATTTGTCTTTAAATATGGTACATATCTCTTTATTTTGGGTGCTTGACTTTTTAGCTCACGACGCTATAGCGACCCCGCTTATGATCATAAAGTTTTATAGTCTTTGGTATATGCAGATTCTTATTTGCGGCATCGTTTGACTTAATTAATTTTGCCTGAACACTTAGATTTCGAGAAATATATGCTAAAACTTGAAATTTTACAAAAATAAGTTCTGGCATTTAAGAGTAGAGAATACTAATGCAGCCATTTGATTTTATAGAGATTTTGTAATAAAATATTAAGTGGAATTATATTTGCGCAATAGCTTTTCATGCGATATGTTATGTCACCAAAACTTTTATATTTAAGATAAAAATCTTAATATTTTCAGAATATACAAGAAACTTTTATGGTATAAAGCAATATGTATGTTTTTACATGTTTTTCGTTTTAATAGAAATATGTATGGCCGACTTGTTAAATTTACTACAAAAAAAGCTGAGTGTATGCAATTATTATTATGAAAGAACTAAAATAAAAAATTCTATTTATTTCTGATAAATACTGCTCGAATTTTGTTTCATATATTTTCTTCAAATAAAGATGTAACTAATGCGTATTGATCAATCAGGCAAAAAATATTATAATATTAAACGTGTCTAAAATCAAATGTAAAGATATGGTTTGATTATTCGAGTGATTTTACCATTTATTGTTTATTAATTTTGTAATAAATTTGTTTCACTGTACAATGTTTCTTTGCAATCTATTTTGTATTTATTTATGTTTTAAGCAACAATTCTTTGTAAATTTATTTAATGAGTATGCGAGTTACATTCATGCGATTTAAAACGATATCTTCTTAACATATTAGAGAATGCCACATATGTGAGTTTGTTTGCATCATACACTTAATACTAGATAGATTACAAATGTAGCTATATCATGTTTTGGATATTTTAGTTTAAAATTATTTCCTACATAACTTTAAATATCACAAAATATCTGTATTGTGCTAAATATCATCACATAATACAAAGCAAAAAAGATTGCAAATTATATGACAAAATAATGGTTAAAGGAACTCTCAAAAATACATGGTTTATCTACATCCCTCTTTTTCAAATTATGTTCAAGAGGTTTGTATTGAAATCAAGTTATTTCAGCGATTATATGAATGTATCATATAACAGAATCCACTAATCCAATTTACAATTATCATCAATAGACTTTCATTTGTTCTTCAATTATTGAAGATTCGTGAATGGCCAGAACTAAAACTGTGACAAAATCTTAAAGGTCATGAACTTTTCTTCGGTTTAACAGTAATTGTGGAGTTTTTGTAACATCTGTGGATTCGTGCGGCGGAAAAGTAATTATCGTAAGTAAAACAGATTTCTTTTCCTTAATTATCTGATCTATAATATTTGCAGATATATATGTTTTTCTCTTGCTAATAGTTTAAGTGGATTTGAAAACTCTACCCTATTTATCAATAAACTCTGCTCAATAATAAATCGAATCATAAGGTTTATTTCGGTAACTATATAAAATCAGCACAGGTGGTGGGAGTTGACAAGAATATGTTGATTCTGTGTATCGCCAAATAAGAATCCGTAACTCTAAATATGTTTTTCCAATTATAAGTTCTATTACAGTCAAGTCTCTCTTTTTCGACTGCATCAGGTTTCGATTTTATAATACGGCGTCATATTTTTCACAAATTCGGATGATTTTATAAAATAAAGTTTCCGTTTACCTGTATTACTAAAGTTATCCAGAGAACATCGCCACAAACAATATATGATGATTTTACATTAAGATATGACGATTGACGTTAAAATGTTCCATACATCTTAGCCCTTATGTTTATATTCTTCGCAGTCTTTTGATTCTGATATTTAAATACATTGGTTTGTTTTGTTAAATTAAGGATTATACCTATCTTAGCTGTGTTTCGAGAATAAGTACGAGAAGTTCCAATATATCAATAATTTTCAAATATATTAATATCCAATTCAATATTAATGACTATAAAATGATTGACTGACTGAATTGCGACTGCTATGCGTTTCAATTAGGTCAAAAATGAACATTACAAACCCAATATCGGTGATATCTGATGCTGTAATGACGTAAAGTTACTAGGAAAAAGACACATCGATTATCAATAATTTAAACAGTTAAAAATATGTATTTAGCAGGAAAGAAAATTTTTTACATTTAAATTGATAAAATTGGCTACGTTTTTTTTAATCGATAATTTTTGAAAAGGAATTTCAACTAGTTACAGATTTAATTTGTTCTCTTTGAAGATTTACATGTATAACAAGTAAATAGTCATTTTTCCAATGTTTTTAGGCTAGGTATCGATATTCGAAATTTAATCCACATGAAAATAAATTCTGTTTTAACATAATTAAATACTAAAGGTTATTTGACTAAAAATTATTGCTCTACAATTTATTTATCGTTAAAAACCCGTATTTGTAACCTCAAAATTAACGCCAATAAATATGATATTTATCGCCTCTATATCATGTAATAGTGTAGACCAATATGTCGATTATATTGTATCACAATTATCGATATGGTGCATCACATAACAGAATGCTTATTAACTATATAACTTTAGTTTCACGTTACAATATATAAAGCATATGTATTATGGTTAAAAAAATTTTCACTCGTCAGGACCTATAATAAATTATTTGAAATTATTAATATAAAAGCCATTTTTGAAAACAGCAAATGTTTTGAAAAATACTTTAAGTATAGCGCCTCCAATTATTGAAGATAACAGTGTTGACAATAAAAATCGACTGATATCTCATACTTATAACCTATTGTGAGTTAAATGTCAATGTTAAAACGATCTGCGCAGAAACGTTAATATCATTTTTATAAAATCAAAATAGGAAAACCATTTCACGATTTAAAGAAGATTTAGGGGCCTCAGCATGAAATACTAGTTCTAAAAGGTGGCCTCAAAAAAACTCTGTCTAAAATTTAATCAGTATCTTCAAGAGACTTAGTGCAGATGCAGTAAATGTCTATGCGCCAAAAAAAATGACCGCCATTTTTACTCAAATTACACTGTATGAACTTTTACGTTATTTCATTAATTATGAACTGTTTCGAGTCTAAACGAACATATTCAAACAATGACGCAATAATTCTATTAAAGGATTCAAAGCGCCAAACCATATTGAATTAAAGCAGGCTCGATAAAAACATTCGAAAAACATTGCTGCCCATTACGTCCTGCTTAGGGTATTTCTTTTCTTTTACAGAGTGGGAAGAAAATGTTGACATACCTTCAATAAATTTTACTTTAGCCACGGCGCAGAATCAATTTCACAGTAATGTTAGGTATTTTTTATCTGTGTTTCAAATCATGAAATTAAAAAATGGGAATAAAAACCACTTTGTTTTAATTCATTATATATAGATACATATCTCCATAGAGGGTTCCATAAGTCGAAAACTCAGTGCAATTAGATGAGTTTGCCCAATTCTGCATTTTTAATTGCAGTAATTTCAACGATATAAAAGGATTTAAATTATTGAAACAATAAACTATTCTTATAAAATACCAATCCTTATGACTGTCAGTTATCCTCTTCATTCATTTGTTGAAGGAAGAATTCATTACAAGAAATGTCAGATAATTAAGGATGGCTCTGACTTAATGTATGTATAAGGACGAATATGTTATATCTAATAAATCATCACAAACTTTTTCCGTAACACGTAAACGAAGAGAGCACCAGAAAAATATAAATATTTAAATATTGTAAAAAATGTACTCAAAATTGCGAAAAATCCATGTTTAAATGCAAACACTAGTAACCTTTATTCATAAAAATCGATAATAATCGTCAGACTAAATCATTTAATAAAATATTCGAAAGACATGAAGATAAAAATCTAGTTTATTTAATTTCTATTTTTAATATTTGGGTGTTTTCAATGATTTTTTAAAAAATTGTATTGATTTATGAACCTCTGAACACACGTGCAACGACGATTGATTGAAAAATTACAAAATTGTATGTAAAACTCTCATAACTGTCAAAACATAATTTTTTCGAAATGCATATTATATATCTGAATTAGAAAAGATTATTGTTAACTAGATAATTTTTTCACATCATAAACACACACTATTACAGTTCGGAGCCATTGATCACCAGATTTTCGGTTGGTTAATTGCAACTTTAAATCAGTTTTACGATGAAATGTTCTAAGCATTCGCAAACTCATAAAATTTTCTGTGGTTGGCAGTAAAATCTGAAATTTAACCAATTTTACTTCTTTCATGATCTAATTTCAAAATGAAATGTATGGCTTTGAAATAAAGTTGTTCGATGTCCTTCTGAAATAAACGTATTTTAACCTTTTATCTGAAAATATCCCCTAAATGGGGCTTTAAGTATGATTTTGATTTCTTTTAGACCATTGACGCCAAGTTTGGTAAACTTCAACCAGATACACTGAAAAAAAATCTGTTGAAAAATTATGTTTTTGGCCAATTACTATCAATGAATGAAAAAGGTAAATTTTTCTCATATTTAGATCAAAATAATATTCATATATTTATTCAAAAACTAAAATGGAGATATTCCTCTATTCATCAGTTCAAAAATCTCAAAATATCTAATTACTGACTTTATATATATAAATTTTACTCCACATTTTCGGTCGATTGTCAACAAAATATTTTTATAAAAATTTGTAGATGCTTTTTCGAGTCCTAGTTTCAAATTCTTGGCCATACTAAGTATTGTGTGTACAACTAAATGCTTGAGAAATCGGTCCATATGCGTTAAGTTCGCAAAGTAATCTTAACTCGAGATTGAGTATCGATTGGATAATCTAATCAGCAGCCTACAGGAATTATATGATTGTGTTAATTTTTGACATCAGTCTTCAAGGTTTTCAAACTTGCACTGATGAATTTCTGAACAAACATTACGTTGACAGAGATTTCGGGGTTATTCACACGCGATTGTTTCATATAAGGCAGAATTCATGTTTGTAACATTCCTGTTTTCATAGATTAGGGTAATATTCTACCCTAACTGTCAACACATTCACATACATACTCCTTAACTTGTAAGGCTGCATTTCAAAAGTTGAAATCTCTCCCGATAATCTGGTTTTTCTAAAGAATGTCATCAGTTGTTACCCTCCTTTTTAAAATAAAAATTAAGGATAACTCTTTTAATAACAATCCAATACTCTAAGCCAAATAAGTATTATTTCTCTGGTAATTTTAGATATCACTAAAAAAATCAGTTAGGTATCAAGCATCGTAGCTTTCATTTTATTAATGTTCATATTGTGGATATCACACCATTAATAAATTATCAAAATGATGGCTGTGAGTGGTCATTGACCTGTAAATGGAATGATACCTCATTGACTGGTATACATAAGATCTATTCTTTGAATGAATTGAGACCTAAAAATTATTTCAGATTTGAAATAAATACACCATTCTTACATTCGCGTTGTTGTAACTCGAAATACAGTTTAAATTTTCATTACGATGTAAGTTGAGATCTGATGAAAACATGATTATTCGAATCAACAGATATGTTCAGATTTTTCATTAACAAGAACGGAGAGGATCATATAGGCGGGTACAGGTTAAAAATTGCAATCAATGTCTGTCCCATTAAAACACAAAACCCCCGACAAACTAGCTGAATTATTAAGACTAAGAGTTGAATATACCATGAAAGTCATTAGAAATTCATACTCAGCTCAAATTGGCAAATGTTGAATATCCAATATTTTATCCTACAAGTCCTGCAAAGAAAAGACGTAGAAATCGTCAGCCAAAATGGTCTGAAAGAAACATCCACGTTATTTGGATTCAAGATACGCACATTGATTCTGATCATTCTAAGAGATTAACCATATATGACAATGATCTCATTGGCAAACAGATCTACGGAAATCATTTAATAGAAATCAACCACAACCGCGAAATCTAAAGATCAAAATATATAGAATCATGATAAATTCACAGCACCTTTCCATTAAAGAGATTTACATTGGGTTACTGGAACAAACGCCAATAAGTTACGTTGTAAAACCACCTCCTGAACATCTATCAAGTAAAATGTGTTTATATAGGCGACTATAAAAGTCACCATGGCAAATAAGCGTACAATGACGTGAATCAAGCTAGATAAATCCTGTCTGATTGTATAATGCTAAAAACCTCAAAATGCTTAACGACCGGTGAAAAAACTGCTCCTTTCAATCAGCTCGGTGAAAATTAAACTTACAATAGGAATATGTGGATTGTCTCACTAACAGTAGCCCAGCCGGATTTGTGGATATTTTCAATCGCATATCACTTACCAAAAAGCCAGCTCCTCCCTATCGTATTTGAAATCTGTTTAAAAGTACAAATGATCAACTACGACACAACTCAAAGATGGAATCTCGATAAAGAAAACTGGCAAAACTACATTTAACTACCAGAATAGTGTTAAAGATATATTCCGAAAACAAACATTTAGATAGAAAACTCACACCATTCAATTCACGTATGCATTGAAATTAGCAGTCAATAATCGATCCCCAGAAGGATGTTCACTCACCGCATACAGTATATAAACCATAGCTGCATCATCCGCGGCCCATAGAACATCTGCGGCTCTCTGAGGGGCTTTGTGCGGCTCGCGGTAAACTTTTGAATTGTTTGATGGCGCAAGATCATAACTAAAGGCATCATCTATTATTCTACTTTTGTATATCTTGTGTTTATGTTTTAACCTGACTTTAAAAAGGGTAAAATCATTTAAAAGCACTGTCAGTTTAAACAAGAATGGATTAATAAGTATTTTATGTACAATTTAAACCAAACATCTATGTGCCTTATTTGTTCACTTTCGGTGAAAGTGTTCCCTGAGTTCGAATACAGGCGGCATTACTAGACATAAAATGGTGAAACATTTCCTAACCTAAAAGGCTTTAGTCGAATTGATAAAATAGGCCTCAATAAAAGTCGGTATAAGCAAAGCAACAATTTTTCGTAATTGAAAATGAAGATAAAAAGTGTTTATCTCGAGCAAGTTGTAGAATAGCACATACAATGGAAATGTGCTGACGTCCTATTAGTTAAACAGATATCATCGAGTAATGCATCCAAGCTGTTTGAGTACAATTACGCCCTGAAAAGGCTGACCTTTTTAGCCAATATTCTAATCTTAGCATCAACTATTGAGCGAAGAGTCTTAGTCCTATCAAAGTAAATGATTTGAACAACGGTCTGATACACTTGTTCATTGTAAGACTGTTTCAAATGTTGTTGACGAGAGCATAGACAACGCTGACACTGCTCAACTGTTGGTTTCTGAGGGGGCAGTTATTGAAAGATTTGAAATAACTCAATAACTAGCTGGCATGATCCCACTTCATGGATGAAAGGGTGGCGAAGATATATATTGAGGAGTGATCTCTGTTCTGTCAAACGAAAAAATATAAGTTAATTTCTCTTTAGCTCTAATATTTGCAAGGTTCTGAATTTTAATAGAGCCTACCCTTGCACACCGCTGTACGAGTCACCTGGAAACTCTTTGTGTTCTAGCGTTGAAATTCGATCATGTTATGATATTTTTTTAAATATGTAAATTTCATACGATACAGACGACTGAACAATATTGAGTTTAAACCATTTATTAAAGATATTGAAGCAGAATATCGCTAATTAAGGTTTCATATGGATATTAGGCGATTCTATCTTCGTTTGTTGTTGAAACATTTGCGGAGTAGAAAGATGACATTTGCGAATTCAATTCTTGACAAGGTAAAGATGTCAGGATTTTCCTACAATAAATGGATGATAGATATGTTTTTTTAAGAGAAATGACAGACCAGCGAATATATTCAACCATTGTCTATAAGAAAATGACAACTTTATATAGATATGTATCAGGGGCCCTTAATTTTTCATTCCTTAACTGAGAATACTATGTATTCATCTGTAATCTGTTAATCTTTGTAAGTTTCTGTCTGTTTAACCTTATAACAAGATATCCAATGCGACTTTAGGAGTTACTGCAGTCATTAGCTAAACTGCCATGCAACTATTTACCGACACTTCGATGCTTTAAGAGAGTATAAAGATCTTTTCAATTTTTAGGTAATCTGTTTTAATTTCAAGTGAAGGCAGTTCATGATCCTTACAAATTCGAGGTGATTAATCATGATTTCTCATTTCAATTCAAGTCAATATGTCAAAATACTACGATTTGAAAATTTTATGGAAGTCTAAATGCGAATACATACAAGCGTATCAAAGACATGGCTTGCAAGACTTTGTCGGAATTCGCAAGAAAGTGCTCATGTGAAAACGCTTTACGATAAAGAACCCAAATAAAAAATAAATTTGGATATAAATTGAACTACAAGAATCACTGATTTATCATTAGTTTAGCTATGACAAGTATTGAACCTAATAACAAAAAGTCATCGAAAGCATTGGTGATAACCTTTGTCATTAACATTTAGGATTAATTAGAGATACAAACTTAAGTATTTTGCAAAGTATAAGTTGAGATTTTATTTGCCGAGCATGCACAATGGTGTTTTGCTAGCGAAGAAATATTATCACCTGCTGCGGCCAGCAGTGAGAAAATTTTAGGCACCTCTGATCTACACCAATCATCTTAAGCCTTTGTTTGATTAATCGAACTCACAGAAACGAGCTAATCGTTAATGACCTGTTCTCCAACATGACTAAGATAAGAAAATAGCAATGGATTAATACAATTAAATCATTTAATAATTACAGGAAACCAGAAAATGTGGGCTACTGCTAAAAAACCTTGGAGTATCCTAAAATGCTACTAAATTATCTCATTTTCTTTGCCTTAACGCTATTTCGAGTCACATTAATTAAATTTTGTGAAAATTAATAATGGACAGCAAACACATTGGTATCCATCAATCCCTACTTCCTACCTTCCTCAGATAGATCATAATATATCATTTATACGTCTCAGATTTCAGGAATTAGATAATTATATAGCCCCTCATTATAATCAATTAAATTACTGGTGTCGACCGAATCATTCCAGAATTCATAACACACCAGGGTCCTACTTCAAAAAATTGTTAAGTTCCTTCAACAGCATTATCACCTCTAAGAAAAAGATCTCAAAAATCTGACTGATATCCAAAATTATCTCAATCTATAAAAGCAACAACGACCCAAATTTGTTCTCGTGCTGTAGAGGAATATCTCTCCATTCTATCCTGTTAATGCTGTTTGTATGGATCATTCTCGCAAAACTACTTCCCATGGTTCTTAACCTCATAATCTCAGAACAGCCTATTTCTCAAAAGACGCAGAACAACTTCATAGTTTCGATCACAAACAACTCGCATTTAGAAATCATCACTTGTAAACAAAAATCGACTGCATTTTTATCGATTTATCACCGGATTTTTCGGACGATGCCACATAGTTGCCCTGTATACATATACTCCGAAACAATACCCTTCCATGTTTCTTTATTTAATAAATCTAACTCTAAGAAATAGAAAATTCTGAGTTCTCATAAAGAGTAAGTCAAGTAATCTGAGAAATCTTAAATTCTTCAAGGATCTGCTTTGGCTTCTTTCCTATTTAATATTTATCTTTATCATCTCTTTAACCTCGTAAAAAAATTTGTTTACACAGACGACATCTGTTTAGCTTCCGAATCTCACTCTCGAGTATATCTAGAAAAACATTTAAACGCAGACCTTTTTTTGACTTACTTGATTATTTGATGGCTGATAACTTCAACTAAACCCTAACAAAACGGTTACTCCTTTAGTATATCGCAGGAACAACGAAGCTATCATCGCACTTATAATAAAAGAAAAAAATATTATTCTTTAACTCTACCCTAACCAAAAATATCTCGGAGTATTTTTAGAGAGTACACTATCCTTAAAAATACATATTATCGAGACATGGATTTAGATATCTCAAAAATAGCATAATCAGTAAACTAGCAAACATTAACTACGCCTCTACAATGTATCCTCATACTGTCTGGTCAAGCACTGTGTTTCCGTACTGCAGAATATGGCACAGCTAAATTTTTTATATATTCTAAACTCCATTGTGATAGATATAAAGCTAAATAAAACCATATGGATAATAACTATATGTCTAAAATCTACCCAAAACTTACAATATATCATCTCTTGTACATATGACTCCTCCTAGCATAAGAATGAAAATATGCCACTGTGATAATTATCATCACTTCTAATCATCCGATAAGACTCCCTATTATTAACTACCCAAACAAGCATTGAAATCGATACACACTCTCTGGTAATCCTTAAATCTGAAAAAAGTCTACTTTCAACTCTGCGAAGGTTGGAAAGGAGAATCGTCCGATTCATCACCATAAAAACAGCATCTCTACCGAGACACTACATAAAATCTAATCAGCTCCTATCTAAAGAGATACATAGAATTAAATATAATCGGATCCTCTCCAGAGACGCTTTATGTAACACCTCAAGAACAATTTGTGAACAACAAACACCAATCTCTGCAGTTTATTACTGATCTGTACACCCCTAAACCTTACAGACGAACGCGAACTAACAAAACCTCCTGAATGGTATTAAAAACATCTTAAGCATTTATAATTATCTTATTAACTTGCTAGATAGAATATATGGATATAATATCATAATATTATAATTAACATTACAAAAAACCAATTTAAATAAAATTAAGATATTTACAGTAATTCACACTAGTGTGTTATTTGTATAACGAGTTCATTCGTGGCCCGAGATAACTAGATGAAATATATTTTATATTACAATGAGAATTGAGTACTAATTTGTGGGCGCACACAGCCTCTTTATGTTGTGAGAAACTCTCGCCCACTGACGGCTATCTATACTAGGTTAAAAAGGATATATTCTTTGAAAATTAGCTTACCATTGAAAAAATACTTCACTCAAAACCCACCCTTCAAAACACGATTCATACACAAGCAGTGACAGCGGCTTTATTCATATTCAATTGTACTCGCGAATTTCTCATAACGTTATAACCGTCGAAATATCGTTATTGAAAGATGTTTATGAAAATTCACCTTGTGATATTGTAATTTTTAAGATTAAATATGCAATTGTATGTTTATATATTTATGTTTGGATAGAATTAAAATAGGCCTCTTCGTCACATCGTGGCATGAGATATAAAATATTATACGGATTTTACACTGTTTCTTATGTTCATATATCAAGATATATTTATAAATTTGATCTCTAAGGAAACGTTTATAGTTAAATTTTTATGTTGCAACCCTCACTGTTTTTAAAGAAGAACAGGTTTCATACAATTAAGGTCATCCACATAAAGCCATAAAAAGTTATGATCATCTTTATTAAATTGTTTCTGAAATTCACACAGTACTACTCAATGTTTTACAGGCTATTCTCTTGATTCAAGTTGGATACATTTATCAGTATTTAACAGATTTCTCAGGAATTAATGGTAAATCTCAACTTTAATCGCCATTACACTATTATCATCCAAACCCCTATCAAAGTATTAAAAAGTATTCACTTAAAAACTCATAAACCCAGCCAAGTCACTCGGTATTATTATAACGATTCCTAGCATTAAAATTTATTAAAGATATAATCGGTTGAATTGAGTCTTGAGGTCAAGATAAACGAAGCAAGGGGCCTTTCGTAATAAATCAAACGTGCCGAATGTTTTATCTTCTTTATGCTTTATATGGGATGAGATCAAAGCTCCGTTGAGGTTAATGATCATTTATCGGTTTTCGACTTTGTAACATGTACTCAGCTGTTTATGCATCTTGGCTTGTAGAAAATTGCTTAAGAAAAACCGTTCTATTTTGGCTCATCATCAATTATAAATCGATCGATATTTTTAACCAGAGCGAAAAATATGTTTTCTGAGCTTGTGGGTATACTGGACATACAGGCTATGTTCTCAAAATTATTAGATTTTTTGTTGACAACAGGTGGTCAGTATTTCAACAGAATACAATTGAATTTGAGTGAGACTTTTTCCAATACCTAATACTCTAACTGTTTTTACACCGAATTGCATTATTTTTAATTGCTCATGCGTGGGAAAGTTTGAAATTAATATTACCATTTTTTAAATGATAAGTATTCACTCGGTTGTGGCTAAACTTACCTTTTTATTTTAATCTCTATAGTATCGTTAAATGGTTAGAAATTTGTTTAGGAAGTTTTTAAATCATATCAAGGCAAATAGCAGAAATCAAATTTTAATTTAGCTTTGGTTATTTATATCTTGAGTTTAAATAAAGGCTCGTTTATTTTATCCACTTTCACAGACACATCTTGGGCTTCAAAATCGATGGAGTTTCCCTGTCGGTTGTATGTATAGCTTGATTCCTCCTTTACACTGTAACTTCTTTCCTTTTTTTCAATTGTATAAGTGTGGGCGTAGTCGAAATAATGATCTAAATATTAATCAATGTTACCGCCTCCATGTTCATCTTTAATAATAAATTGTATATGTTTGAAGTAAACTTTATCGTTCTCTGGTTCGATAACTGAACTGACCCACAGTTCATTTTCACCTTTCTGTAGACATATTCTTATCGTATCAATGTTAATCTCATATGTTACGGAAACAACATCTGCATTTGTAAAATGTAATGGACCTCTTACATTAACACATAATTACCTCGGGAAGACAAAACGGAAGGCCCATTTTCCACTAACTGTGATTTTGTATTCGTGCAAAAGAGGGAAGGTAACATCCACAGATTTAACATAATGTGGCATAACATCACTACTCTCCGAATGAGGAATTCGGGCGATTGCTATCAAACAAAGAAATATCTCAATGGAATGCATTATGATGTTCAAAAATTTTCACACCTTATATACAAAAAATTTAAATTGGAAAATCATTAATCCTTTTTTTGTAAAAAATCTCAAAAACTTTGATCCTTAATTTTGGATACAAACTTCATTTTTGAGCCTACATTTTTGTAAAATTTTAAAGCCCATTTTTTTCAAAAACTATCCTATTTTTCAATATCTGGTATGAAGCATTAATAAAAGTATGTCACATTTAACAGGAATGGTTTTTTGCCGAATTTCTCTTGAATTTGATAGGAATGATTAAAATTTTGGCAAAATCTCAAAATAATTTTTGATAAGAATATGCATAAAAAAGAGAGAATATAATCAGTGAGATCACCGAGCCCACAAATTATGTATAATTTTGAAATTTTATGGGTTATTTCTCAACCCCTTTTTTTTAAAATACCAAGAAATCTACACATTACAAATGTCTCATAATTAACATTCAAATATTTCATACCATCCCCATAAACAAATTTTATATTTAAAATCCTATTTTTACCGCTGATTACCGATTTATATAACTTTTAAATACTGATACATTCGAAGTTATATATCTAGTATCTTCCTAATAAATCATTTTTCATTCCATCTTTCCACCGACTATGGATAACAGGGTCTTTAAAACACACCTTACAAAGGCTCTATCTCTTTTATTATTCCATACATAAATAAACAGTAATATTTTTACGGTTGCACCAATCATTGCTAGATAATCATGGAAATGATTTCGAATCAATAATTCAATTATTAAGACTTAAATTTATAAATTAACAAAAAATTTAAACGAAATACAAAACTATTCATTTTGAGAATACTTTGATTGATATACGTAGAAATTGATATTTTTATGATCAAATATAAAGTGTTTCCAAATGTGAAACAGTTTTAAAAACTTAAGGCTTTTTAAAGATTTTTGGAATAATAGAATATTGTCGGGAATGATCAGATACATTCGACAATTTTATTTTAAATAAATTGGCAGTGTATAATACTATCGAATAGCTTTATTTTTGATCCAAACAATCAATTTACACATTTAAAACAAAAACACTTTCAAAAGTTAGAAAAGTACTCATTGAGCGTGCGCTACAATAAATATTCATCAGATTATATTAACTGTTATTGATGTAGAATGTAAACATCTCGAAGTGTTTTTCCATGTCTGATGGGCATGTGAAACTTATGTTTTTTCTCTAGATGTTCTTTAATTTATGTTTATTACGGAATAAAATTCTGAAAGACACTGATCAATCAGCAGCATTGATTCACACGCCAATAAAGCCCTTATCTCAAATAGCATCTTAAAAAAAAGAGATTTGTAATTTTCAGATTGTCAATATAACAGTATTAAGTTTCGTTTTGTTTCGGATTTCATTTAAATATTTCCTTATCTAGTATTAAGATTTGATGACGCTCGAATTTTGATTGATTGGCTATCAATGTCTTTAAATTGTGCCATTATCACTAATTCTCTGGATATAGGTCTTTTGTATTATTCAAAGATATAAGTTCTCGATTCTATAACATAAAAAGTTTCATATATAATGATGGATTATAATTAAAAATTAAGAAATTCTTAACTTCTTGTTTTATAGTGTTTGGAGAATGTAAACAGTTATTTTTATTCACGATTTATTATCACTATTTTGAATTGGATTTTCCTTGAATTACAAGGATGTCATCACTCCAAGTGTTTATGGTTAAAATCTTGTTTTCTATGAGTCACAGATTCATGATAAAACTCCCTTAGTAATTTAGAGTTCCAAAAAACACATCATCGACTCCAACAAAAAGAGTAAATTTTAACATCGTAGTCAATACATAATCGAAAATCCAATGACAAAATTAATTTCTTATTTAAAAAACCTATAATTGATGTTCAAAGTTACTCACGCTAAGAATACTTTCTATATTTTCCACATAACATTTTTTTTTTGATTTTTTGATTTAGTATTAATATATAGTATTTTGAATTCGGACCATGTACTGTTGTTGACAGTACACGACGTTGTGCTTACCAGCGCTATAGTGATCGCACCTTGGTCATAAAGGGTTATAGCGCTTTGTTTATGTAGAATATTTATTGGCTGCATCAATTAATGTGTATAGAACTGGTCATATTCTTAGATATCATGAAACATCTGCTAAAATTTTGAATATCTTATTTTAGAAAACAATGTTGCCACTTTTTGGCGTCGAGCAGTCAAATGGAGCCATTAGACTTTATATGCACGTTCTCTAAAATATTAAGTTAAATTATTATGGAGCCACAGCTTTAAGCAATATTCAATGGCGAGAACATTTTTTTGGATAAAACTCCTAATATTTTCAAAATATATTTCATATTTAATTCACCCAAACGTTTAGCAAACATTTTTTGCTTTTGCCATTATACTAAAGGATTTTGTCTGAGATTATTCCGTGTTGGGAGAACAACTTATATCTACGCGGCGAGGCGGCTGTGACTATACTATCAACTTTATGTTTTGTGCAATCAATTTTCCACTCTAGTTGATCAGCCAAAATTTCACAGTAATTCTAAAAAATTTATATTAAATATTGCACAAAACCACAAATAGGAAATAATATAAATTGTTTCAATTTGAATGTTTTTTGCGCATTGAGATAGTTTCTATTCAATATGTTCGTAAAAGCCCATATATTCTGCCTAAGTTATACTAGTTTTCGGTATTTCAAGCAGGTTAATAAGTTGTTCAGCGATTGACGAATAACCCTGCCTAACTATAAGCTTCCATTTATAACAAAATTTGTTCGATTAGGTTCAAGAATGGATTGTAAGGGCCTAAAAAAATTGCGAATGACCTAAGACAAAGATGAAACACCGTAAATCGTTAAAAATCCTTTGATTTGTATACTGCGCATTTTTATTATAGAAAACAGAATACCTTTATTTTGTTTATAAATTATCTTGATTTTACATTTAAATATTTAAATTATAGCTGCATGCTGCAGAATGGAAAATTGGTAGAATAAAACTGAAAAATGGCAAATAAGCGCTGTAAGAAACTTTTATGTTTATATTATAATACGTATTATTTTTTTCATGTCTTTCGTATTACTCAAAATATTCAAGTGCTTATTGTTAAATCTTCGTTTAAATTAGCTAAGTGTATGCAATGAGTATTGTGCGCAAATTAGGTAAAAATCTAAGTATTTCTGATAAATAAGGCTCGATATATTTTTCAATTATTTTCTTCGTATAAACATATAAGTAATGTGTATTGATAAATCAGTCGAAAAATATGAAAAATCATATAAAACGTGTATAAAAGAAAACTGTAAGTGAGGATTTGATGATTCGAGGGATTTTATCAATTAATTTTTATTGATATTTAGATAAATATATTTAACTTTACGATGTTTTTATGCAATATATGTTGTAAATTGATATGAAGGTAGAAGCAATCATTTGAAAATTAATTTATTAGAGTAGGCGAGTAATCCATAGACGGACTAAATCTCACTCTATCATTTCTTATAATGCGTCATCTTTCAGTTTGATATCAATTTGAAGTTCAAATGATATCGATTACAAGCTAGGCTATATGTTTACGAATTTTTAGTTTAAAATTATTTCCTTCTAAAACTTCTAATATCAAAAAATATTTTTACCAGTGTAATATATCACATACAGGGTTTTCGGTTCAATTTCGTTTTTTTGAAAAAAAGTAGAAAAATAAAACTCATATAAGTTTTAGCAAAATTGGTTTAGGTAATAATTTCATTGTTAAATGATAGACGAATAAACGTTTAAATGTTTCTGTATCAACTATGGCAGTCAGATATTTCTCAAAGAAATTTAAAAATCGACATCAAGAAGATCTCTGATATGGTTTTTATATCTGGAGTCATTTTTATAGGTTTATTCCCCCACACTTTTTTTCTCGGTTGTAATAACGTAAAGCTACTCGGATCAAGACACGTCGATTATCGGTAATTTAAACAGTCAAAAATGTTTCATACATTTATGAATATTATTTAAATCAAATTGATAAAATTGGCTATAATTTTTTTTTAAATGAGAATTTTTGAAAACGATTCTCACATACTAACTGAATTAAATTGTTCAATTACACATTTTACAAGTATAAATTAACAAAACAAATATTAAAATATGTTTAAGCGAGGCCTCAATAATCGAAATTTTATCTCTATGTTGAGAAGTTATGTCAACATAATAAAATATCAAAGGTTATTTGATTTCAAATTAGTCCACTACGATTCATTGATCATTTTAAAAACCATGTTTGCAATCACAAAATTAGTGTCGATTAATAAGATATGTATATCCTGTATATTACCTACTAGTGTAGACCAATGTGTTAATTACACTTAGCAAATTATTGTGATGTTATATCATTTAATTGAAGTAATTAAACCAAATTAAATTTACATTTATTTAAAAATAGATAAATCGCATGTTTTATATTAAAAAAAATTTTGACGCGTATGTAAGACGATAAACATTTTTGAAGATATTCACAAAAAGGCTATTTGTTAAAACATACTGAGTTTGAAAAATATTTGATGTTTCACGACATAAATTATTTCAGATAATGGTTTTACAATAATTCTCGTCTTACATTATACAAATTCGGAATTATATGGCAATGTTGAGATGACAAACATAATTTTTACTTAAATTAACCTACGCTAAAATTAATATGATTTAATGAAAATTTAGGGGTTCTGCCAATAATATGGTATTATAAAAAAAATGGCGCAAACAATACTGTGTCGAGCTTTGGAATCCTAACTTTTGAAGGCAAAAGATGGGTTCAATAAACGCTCTGACCACAAAACATCGCACCACATTTTTATTAGAATTTCACTATGTGAGCTTGAACGTTATTTCAACAAAAAGGAACGGTTTCCCGTCCAAGAAAACCAATTGAACGGATGACGCCACCCATTCTATTTATAACTCAATGGCGACAATCTTAATGACGAAAAGCAGGTTTGATAAAACAATCGACGCATAACCCTCCTACCCAAAACGTCTTGCTTCGGGTATTTTTTGCTTTTATACAGTGGGAAGACTGCGTTGACTGTCATTAGATGTTATTTACATGCGACAGGGCCTGGCGCCGATGTCACAGTAATTTAAATAAGTTACTTACAGCTTTGACCATAGTATATAAAAATGCGAATTAAAGCCACTATGTTTTTTCATCCATTATGTATTGATACATATGTCTAAAGACGCGTCCATAAATCGAAAACTCAATGAAATCAGATGTTTGCCACACTCTGAATTTATAATTGCAGTAGTTTCAATCATAAAAGGCTTGAAATTATTGACTCAACACATTATTCTTATTTAAGACAAATTCTAATGACTGCCTGTTGTCTCCTTAATTCATTTATTGAAGAGAGAATTCATTTACAAATAAATATCAGAACATTAAGGATGGCTCTGACTAAAGAAATATACAGGTACAATTTCGGTATATGTAATTATTCATTACAAACCATTTTTTTCGGCAATACCCTTAAGAAATGAGCACTAGATGAAAATAAATATTTTATTAATTGTCAAAAATGCAGTTATCATTACGAAAAATCCATTTATTTCAAAATGCTGGTAAGCTCAATTCATAAAATCGTCGATAATCGTGATACGAAATCATTTACGAAAATATATTCATGAACTGTCGATATAAACCTAGTGGTTTTATATTTTTTTAATATTTGGTTTTTTCAAAGTCAATTTAAAATTATATTGATTTTTGATGATTCGGGCGCATGTTCAAGAACGATTGATTGAAAAGATGCAAAATTGTATGTCAAGCTCTCAATTCTGTCAAAAACATAATTATATTGTAATGCATATTATCTATCTAAATTAGTTATGATTAATGTTAACTAGATAGTTATTTTCGTTTCACGAAGACCACTTTCGCAGTTAGGAGGCACGCATCACAAGAGGTTCGTTCGGTAAATTTCAACGTTGGATCCGTTTTATGACGAATGTTCTCACCCTTCGTTATCTCAATTTTTTCGGTGATTTGCGGTAAAATCTGAATATTAATTAATTTTACTTGTTTCATGATCTGATTTCATAATTTAATGAATGTCTTTGAAAGATGATTATTCGTTCTCCTTCTGAGAATGGATTCGATAATCATTTTTTCACCCTTTTATTTTGAGTCTTGTCACGTTGCTTTTTTCTCTTTGGGTATGGAACAAAAGATTTTCAACGGGTGAATTTTGTGATATTTCTGAAATGAATATATTCACATCCTGTAATCTAAAAAGAGACCCTGAATTTGACTTAAGCTATGATTTTAAATTTATTGTAGACCAGAAACGTTAGGATTGGTATATCTCTACCAATGATGCTGAACACTATTTTCGAAAAAAGTAGTTATTTGCTAATTACTATCAATGACAGAAATAGTATAATTATTCCCATAATTGGATCAAAATAATGTTCATTCTATTATTCAAAAACGATAATTGATATATTTATCTTATCATAAGTTCAAAATTCTCAAAACATCTGATTACTAACTTTTTTATATAGATCAATTTAACTCTACTTTCATGCTCAAATTTTTTATCAAAATATTTTTGTAAAAATTTGTAGATGCTTTTTCGAGTCATGGTTCAAATTTTTGGCCATAAATAAGTTTTGTGTCAGTCAATTTATATTAGAGAAATTGGTCAGTATGATGTAAGACTGAAAAGTAATATTATCTCGAGATTCGGTGTCGATTTGAAAATCGAATCAATATATACCGGAATTTGATATTTGTGGTTTTTTGACATCCGCCTTCAAGATTTTGAAACATGCTCCGATGAATTTATGAATGGAAATAAGATTTACAGCGATTTAGTCGCCCCACAGGCAGGATTATCCATATATGGCCATATTTTGGTGATAACACTTCTGTTTGGGCAGATTAGGGTATATTCGACCCAAAATGTTAACATATACACGCCAAAACTTCTTTACTTCTATGGCTTCACTTCGAAAGCGGCACAGGCTAGCTATACTCTGATTTTTTAAAATAATCTCATTATATGTTATATTAATATATAAAAAAAATTACTTACCAAACTTTCAAAAACAGTCAAATAATACAAGCCTAATAATTTGCATATTCCCTTCCTATTTTTAAGATAATATATAAAAAATATATATCTTCGGTATCCAGCATTGTAGCTTTCATTATATCAATTTTGATACCACCCTCTTAAAAATGTAAAACTTATGGTTTGGTGTGATCATTATCCTCTCAATGCAGACTTCATTACTTACTGCTAGCTAAATAGAGCTTCACGATCAAGAACGTCCAAATATTTAAACTGATACTTTATCAATATTTAGCACTTAACGAATAATTATGCTACATCTATTCATTAAATTCCTCTCATAACTAACACATTTTTTATTTCAATATATTTCGGTGATAGATATCACAGTCAATAGGTTAAATTCTTTTGAGCCACATTCGATTAAATTAAAAAGGTATGTATTTGGTCTCAGGAACTCTTGTCCTCTGACATTCTTCAAAAAACAGGATCAGCCATTCAATGCAGAACATTTTTGTGGCACTTCATGGAGTCTTGTGAACGTTTCTTTTCTAGTTGAATACACGAATGTATTTTCATGATGCAAAACGTGAAGTTACACGAAACCAACAGGATTCAGACAACGTTGCTACAGAAATGCCGCAGGGTAATATATCTTCTGCCCTACTCGCCTTTCCTCAACCAGATTGAAAATTTGTTACAAAAATGGAAGAATATTGTAAAACCAGAGTCCCCGAGATCAGTAACCGACCTATTTAAACAATTGGCTCAATAGAAATCCCACCTCTTGACTGTGCTAATTACTAACAAAATATGCTGAAATACAAAAGAAGGTGGTACGGTTGAGAGGAAATACATGTAAAGATAAAAAATTTATTATTTTGTTAGTTCTAAATTCTGATAAAATATGAGTTAAAAAATGTGGCACACTTTTTTTTGGATCCTTACGAACTTGATCCTGGAGGTGACTGACCGGATCCGAAACCCCTTCAGATCAATTCGTTAATTGAATTGAGACCATAATAATATTTCATAATTGAAACAAATATCCATCATTCTTGACACTCACGTTTTTTTAACTGTAAATAAAAAAATTCTCGTTTGTAGTAAAAGTTATCATCCGATGATAACTTTGATAGCAGATGTAACAAATATGTTAGGAATTTCCCACGACATGGATAATAGTTATCATATGGATGAGTACATATTAAAAATTGTGATCGATGTCGGTCCCAAGAACAACAAAATCACCGACCAAACGTATTGAATTTTTAAAATCACCAAATTTCACATACCCTTAATGTCACTAGAAATTCTTACTCTTCTTAAATTCGCAAAATGATGAATATACAATCTCTTATTCTACAAGCCATCTCAATAAAAAAACCAGAAATTCTCATCCATATTGCAGGCAAAGATATGTTAAAAATATTTGGATCTAAGAAACGGCATTTTACCCTGATGTTGAAATCAGATTGAGCAGATATGTGCATGATCTTATTGGCATACATCTTTGCAAGAATCATTTAATAGAAATCAACACATACTCGCAAATTGAAAGATCAAAATATAGCGAATTATGATTATTTAACAACACCTTTGAATTAAAGAGATTCAATTATGTTAGGGGTACAAACCTGAATGAGTTACGCGGTAAACCACCTCCAGAACATCCATCAAGGAAAATGTGTTTGATTCATGAGAATATAAATTTCAACATGCCTAATAGAGAAGAATGAAAAGAACCAATCTGGATTAACCTTATCTCCTTGGTGTAACGTTGAAAACTTAAAACTTCTCAACGACTCATCAGAATTCTGCTCCTTTCACTCAATTAATTGAAAATTGACAGATCTTACAACCTCTGATTTATCTCACCAAAAATAGCTGATGAATATTTGTGCATACTTTCTATCGTATATTACTTAGACAAAAAGACATTTGTCTCTATCTTATTTGAAATCGGTATATCTCGACAAATTTTAAACTATGACACAACTCAATAATGGAATGTCTTTCAAGAAAACTGGCAAAACTGCATTTAACCCACGGTAAAGTGTTCAGAATATATTCCGAAATCAAATTTATCGATAGAAAATGCACATTACCGATTCACCAATGTTTTGATATTAGATGCCCAAAATCGATTACCAGAAGTATGTTTACTCACCTCATACAAGGTCCAGATCAATCATCTTAAGCCCTAGTTTCTAGGATCCAACACACTGAAAACAAGATAATTCTTATTGACATTTTCTCTAATCCGACATAGATAACGAAAGAAAAAAAAAGGATTGATTAAATAAAATCATTAACTACTTCCATCAACATGCAAAATGCTAATGACTGCTAAATAACCTTGGCTCATACAAATATGATCTTAACTTATCTCATTTTCTTTAACCAAGCGATATTTCCAGTCCATCGCTAAATATGCATCAAAATCTATAATGGCCAACAAACAGATATGTATCCCTCACACCTTACTTCCGACTTCCAAGCTCCCTCCGATACGTAATACTAGATCGTCAGCTAGTTTGAAATTTCAGTAATATGTAAACAAATAGTCTCATTTTAATCATATAAAGTCACTGTTTTAGACCCAATCATTCTTAATTCATCAAAAACCTCGATCTCACTGCAAAAATTTGTTAACCTGCATTCTCAAACCTTTTTTTACCTCTGAAAGAAGGATCCCATAAGTCTGGCTCACGTCCCAAATTATTTCAATCCATTAAATACACATAGACCCGAATATCAATTTCAAGTTCGAGACAAATATCTCTCATATATATCCTTTTCAAACTTTTGGAATGGATCATTCTCACATTACTACTTCCACAGTTTGATCACCTCATGATCTGACGACAAGCTAGTTTCACAAAAGTCTCTCAAAACTACATAGATTCTATAGCTAACAACCCCCAGTATATTAGCTTCATGCTTAACAAATAACAATAGACTGGCTTCTTATCCATTTATCACAGAATAATGGCAAGGTGTTACATAACCGCATTATATCAACACTCTGATTTATTATCCTTCCAAATTTCTTGAAATAATAAATCTTACCATAAGTAAACAAGATGTTTGGTTCTCATAGGCTGTAAGTCAAAATAAATTGAGAAATATCAAATCCTTCATACATCTGCTCTTTCTCCATTCCTGTATAATATTTTATCTCTTTGATATCTCACTAACCTCGTAAATAAAATTAATGTACCAAGACGACACCTGTAAAGTTTCCGAATCTCAATATCGAGTATGTAAAGAAAAATAGCTAAACACTGACCCTGGTTCACTTAATTGCTTCTCTAACAACTTCAAACATCAACTAAACCCCTCATAAACCATTACTTCTCTATTCCAATTTCAGCAGCAAAGAGGCCAAAAACTCACTAATAATAAGAGCCAAAAAAATATACTAAACACCACACCTACCCCAAATATCTGCCCGTATTTCTAGAGCATACACTATCATTCAAAATACATATCATGGATACAGATTTATACTTGTCATAAAAACTGCATAATCAATGAACTATCAAATAACATCAAGGGTGCTTCACAAATACATACTCCTACTGTCTGGTGTAGCACTATGCTTCAGCACTGCAGAATACGCAAGCCTTGAATGGTTCAACATTCTACACACAATGTTGATAGTCATCAATAATAAAAACAACAAAAGATAATCACCGGGTACTTAAAATCTACTAGATATAATCTCTTTCACAAATAGGTTTCATTCGCATATGAATGATATTTGCCGCTCTGAAATTTATCAATAAAATGGTCGTTCTAACCCCCCCCTCTCTCCCTCACATAAGACACGCTTTTATTTACGACCAAATCAAGTGATTGAAATCGATACACCCAATCTAGTACTATGTACGTATATCACCGTCTACACCTCAATCCACGAAACGTGGAATGTCCAATGGTCCAAATTTACACCATAAAAACAGCCATCTCTAACGATACCGCATCTCAAATCTAACAAGCTTCAATTTAAAGAGATCCAGACAAGTAAATTGAAATCGATTATCTCCATATCAGCTCTATGTAACTACCTCAAAAGCAAGCATGGAACAGTAAAATTCCATCTCTGCAGTTTTAAACAGCTCCAGAAACACCTAAATATCAAAAACCAATCAGAACTTACAAAACTTTCGAACGGTATAGAAACCATCTAACCCTTAAAAATTACCTTATACACTTACCAGATACAGTATATGGAATTATTATCATCATATTTAAGAAACTCTGAAATACAATTCAATTTAAATAAAATGAAGATATACAAAGTAATTCACTACTCTGTGTTATTTGTATACATAGTTCATTTGGGGCCCAAGATAACGAATGAAATATTTTTCATTTTTACCAAGATATTTTTTTCTAATTTGATAGCTCTCACAGCATCTGTATGTTGAGAGAAACTTTCGTCAACTTACGGCTATCTCTCCAAGGTTTATACGCATATATTCAATGAAAATTATCTTACCGTTGAAAAACTACTTCACTCAAAACATCCATTTCTCTACACGATTCACATAAAAACAGTGGCAGGGGCTTTATTAATGTACATTTGTACCCATGACTTGATCATAACGTTAAAAACGTCAAAATATCGTGTTTGAAAGATGTTTATAAACTTTTACATGGTGATATTGTAGTTTTTTTGATTAAATATGCAAATGAATATTCATTCATAGATGTAATGATAGAAATAAAATAGGCCGATTCTACACTTCGTGGCGAGAGGTATGATAACGTTAAATCGTATTTACTCAGTTTCTGATTTCCATTTTCCAAAATAAATTTATAAATTCGATCTGCAAGGCAACATTAATTGTTGAAATTTTAGTTCCAAATTTGTAATTTTTTTGAAGAGCAATATGGTTGCTATATCTCCGATGATGCTCCTCACAGGGTAAATATCAAATTATCTTAATTAAATTTTCACTAGAATTCACATAGTACTGCTCAATCTTTTACATACTATTTTTTTGATTCCAGTTAGATACATTTTTAATATTGAACAGATTTCCAAGTGCCTAAGGATAAATCTCAACTACAACATCCTTTGAATTTTAATATTATTACCTTCCAAACAACATATTTAACATCAATCATTATCCACTCAATATACCTACATCATAAGCCCATCACCCGGGTTAATTATGGAGATTCTGATCATTAACATTCGTAATGAATCTTATTGTGTGAATTGAATTTGAGGACAAGAAAAACCAAATATGATAAAGTTTTTCAATAAATCAAGCGCGCATGATATTTTACCATCTAAATGTTTTAATAGAAAATAGATCAAAGCTTCGTAGAAGTTACTGTTCATCTATCGACTGTCGATTATGGTTGGTGATTATGTATATTTTTAGTCAGCGGAATTATCGCTGTTGATTTGTGTAAAATTGATAAAAAATGCGTTCTATACATCCTAATTATCGATGACAGAGAGCGATATTTTTTTAAACAGAGAACGTAAATTTTTCTGCACTTGTGGGTATACAGGAAAAACAGGTTATTGTCTGAAGAATGTGGGATTAATATTGGCAGACGATTATATGTATTCTACAGAATAAAATTTAGTTTTATATCATTTTTTAAAGACCTAAATACTCACCCAGTTATGAAATCACATCTCTTTCGTTTTCATTGCACATGCGTTAATTAATTCGTAATAAAGATTTACCTATTACATGAATGATAAGTATTAACTTAGTGTTGGCTAATCATCCATTTTTATATCAATCTGTCTCATATGGTTAAATGCTTAAAAATTTTATTGAGGTATTTTTAAATTCATATCCAGACAAAAAGTACAAATAAAATTTAAATTTAGCTTTGGTTGTTCATATCTTTATGTTAAATAGATGCTCATTGATTTTTGCAACATGAACAGACAGATCTTTCACTTCTAAACGAATGAAATTCCCCTGTCTATTTGATGTAACCCTAGATTTCTTACTGTAACTCCTTTCCTTTCTTTCAATGCTATAACTGAGGGCGTGGTCGAAATAATGATCTAAATTAAAAACTATCTTACCGGCTCCATGTTCATCTTTTAAAATAAATTGTATATGTCTGAAGTAAACTTTATTTTTCTCTTGTTCGATAGCTGAACTGATACACAGTTCATTATCTTCTTTTTGTAGACATATTCTCATACTATCCACCTCCAGCTCATAGGTTACGGAAACAAAATCTGCATTTGTGAAATGTAATGGAACTCTTAAATTAACACATAATTACCTCTCGATGACTACACGTAAGGCCCATTTTCCACTTACTGTGATTTGGAAGTCTTGCAAAAGTGGGAAGGTAATATCTACAGATTTAACAGAATCTGGCAGAACCTCACTATTTTCCGAATGAGGTATTCGGGCGATTTCTATCAAACACAGAAATATTTCAATTATATGCATTATGATGTTCAAAATTCTTCACAACTTATGTACAAAAATTTTTAAATAGGATAATTGAAATGTATTTTGTAAAAAGTCTCTAAAAACTTTAATCCTTTAAATTTAATTAAAATATCCACTTTCCACCTCCAATTGGGACAAATGTGAACACAATGTTTTAAAATAAACTACCTAAATTTTCTAATTCTTGTTAGAAAGATCGACAAAATTATGTCTAATTAACAAGAATAGTTTTGATCGAATTTCTCTTGAATTTCATTGAAATAATTAAGATTCAGGCCAAAGACTCAAAATAATTATTGATAATAAGATCAATAAAAAAAAAAGAGAATATAATCAGTCAGATGGCCGACCCCGTAAATGATTTATAATTATGAATCTTTGTGGGATATTTCACACCCTATGGTCTAAAAATACCAAGAAATCTACATATTAACAAAGTCTCATAATTTACATCTAAATATTGCATACAATCCCGATCATCCAATTTAACAATTAAAATTCTTTTTTTGCCTTATCGTACCGATTTATAAAAGTTTTTAAGATTATTTATTTCACTTTTTATAGCTAATAACATCCTAACAAATGACTTTCCATGCATTAATATACCCCTACAGTGCATTATCCGCCTTAAAACCCGCTTAACAACGACTATGCTTTTTTAATTAATTCCACCATAAATCATATGTCATGATTTTACTGCTGCGAAAATCATGAAAACATAATCCTGGTGATGTTTTCAATTATATAATTATATTATTGTTATTTATTTTTGGTAAATTCCTCAAGAAAAATAAAGGTAATATTCTGAACGAGTAGGTGATAATTCAGCACAACGAAAATTCAGCACAGAAAACTCAGCACAGAAAATTCAGAGCAGAGAAAATTCAGCACAGAAAATTCAGCATATAGAAAATTCAGCACAATAAATTCAGAACAGCTTTACCGGCGCGCGCATAGGCTTAATAGTCAGGAAAAAGTCGAGATGGCAAATAATGGAGATGACAATGAATCGGTGAGATATTGTTTTGATAATTTTACTCCTAGTTACATTGCTTGCTATTTGATAATATAGAAACTTGTCGGTTGTATCAACCCATCAAGTAGATGTATTTGCTTTATTTGAGTTCTGGGTTATGCAATCAATCGATCGCACCGAATTTTTTTAAAGAGCTGATATCAAATGTATCCGTTATTTATAATTACTTTGAAGGAATAAATTATAACTATTTACATGCCAAATAGAATGTTCGTTTTTTATCTCGAAATTTCGCCATCATTTGTGTATGTACGTAAGTTTACAAGTATTTAACCTGATCAAATTCTACTGCAATTCACTCCCCAGTCAAAAAAACATTCGCCCAACTGATGATCCTGCATGCCATTTTTACCATCCTCATCTTGGTTAATACATTCCATACGTTTATTGAAATAAACTATCATTTGATATCAGCTCTTTAGAA
>JWZT01001975.1:129182-141981 GCA_000827895.1 Thelohanellus kitauei
TATATGTAACATCGTTAAAATTCATTTATGCCATCGACACCTTTTTAGCTTCCGAATCTAACTCTCGATGTGCATAGACAAATAGCTAAAAACCGACCTTTATTTACTTACTTACTTTTTTGACAGCTATACACTTCAACTCAACCCCTCCAAAACCCTTACTTCTCGATTCCATTTCATCAACGACGAAGCCAACTCACTTACAGTAAGAGTAATAGACAATTAACTTCAATACGACCAAAGCCAAAAATGCATACGAACATGCCAGGGCATATATTATCATTCAGAATACATATCATCGAGATAGGGATTTAGATATCTCATAGAACGAGCATAATCAGTAAACTAGCATTTATCAGTTAGGATTTTCAACATACATCATTGAACTCTCTGTTCTATTAATATGCTTCCATACTTCCTTAATACGCTAGCCCTGAATGGTTAAACGATACACACGCCATGTTGATAGACATAAAGCTTAATATAACTAACGATAATCACAAGATGCATTAATTATACCAAAACGTAGTGGATATCATCTCTTTCCTAAATGGCTTGCCCTTACATATGAAGGAAATTTGCAGCTTTGAAATTTATCATCAAAATCGTCATTCCGGCCACCCTATAAGGCACGTTTTTGTATTAGCTATCAAATCAAGAGTTTCAAATCGATACACCGAATTTTGTAATCATTAAGTCTGAAAACCATCTACATCTCAATTAATGAGGCTTGGAATGCACAATGGTCTATTCATATACAAAAAACTGCCATCTCTACCGATACCCTAGCTCCAATCTAATTAGCTTCTTTTTAAAAAGATCCTAAACCGTAATTTGAAATCGGATGGTCTCGGGAGTATCTCTATAATACTACCTATAAATGCCAGAGAGGAACAGTTAACTCACATCTCTGCAGTTTTCGACTGATCCAGACACATCTAAACATCACAAATCAATGCCAAGAGACAAAACTTCCGAACGGTATCAAAACCATCTAACCCTTAATAATTATTTAATTAACTTACCAGATAGAGTATATTGAATTATTATCATCATATTTGAAAAACTCTGAAATAAAACTCAATATAAAAAATTATGACGATATATACAGTAATTCACTAAATTGTGTTATTTGTATACATAGTTCATTTAGAGCCCAAGATAACGAGATGCACTATTTTTCATTTTGACCAAGAAAACTTTTTTATATTATGTGTACTCTCCTAGCCTCTATATGTTGTCATAAACTGTCACCAACTGTCGGCTATCTCTACAGGGTTAATTAGTATATATTCAATAATAATTAGCTTACGGTTGAAAAACTACTTCAATCCAAACACCCCTACTCTACACGATTCATACACAAAGAATGGCATGGGCCTTTATTATGTACATTCGTACACAGGAGTTTCTCACAACATTATAAACGTCAAAATATCGCGATTGAAAGATTTTATTAACTATCACATGGTACATTGTAATTTTTTTGATTAAATATGCAAATAAATTAATATATTCGATCTGCAAGGCAACTTTATAATTTAATTTTTGGTTCAAACTTGAACCTTTTTTTAAGGAGGAATGTGGTTGATATAGCTCCGATGGTGCTCCTCGCTGGGTAAATATCATAGTATCTCAAAAATAATTTATGCTTTAATTCACATAGTACTGCTCAAAATATTACATAATATTCTCTTCGTTCCAGTTAGATGCCTTTTTTAATCTTGAACAGATTTCCTCAGCGATTAATGGAAAATCTCAACTACAACATCCTTTAATTATTAATACTATTACCTTCCAAACAACATATTTAACATCAATCATAATCCACTCAATATACCTACATCATAGGCCCATCACCCGGGTTAATTATGGGGATTCTGATCATTAGCATTTGTAATTAATATTATTGTGAGAATTGAATTTGATGTAAAGCAAAACAAAACAAGATAGAGTTTTTCAATAAATCTGACGCGCCTGATATTAAACAATTTAAATGCTTTAACAGAAATAGATCAAAGTTCTCTAGAGGTTCATGTTCATTTATCAGCTGTCGAGTATGGTTGATAATTACTTAAATTATACTGATTCGATTTCTGGTTGTTAGTTTGTCGTAAATTGATTAAAAAGGAATTCTATTTCTGCGAATCATCTACTACCAAGCGAGCTATATTTTTTTAAAATAGAGAACATGAATTGTTCTGCACTTGTTTATATACTGGACAAACAGATTATTGTCTGAAGAATGTTGGATTAATTTGACAGACGATTATTAGTATTCTCCACAATAAAACTTAATTTAAGATCAATTTTTTCAAAGACCTAAATACTCGCCCAGTTTTAAAATCAAATCGCATTCGTTTTCATTGCGCTTGCCTGAAATACTTCGAAATTAAGATTTACCTATTACATGAATGATAAGTATTTACTTAGTGTTGACTCAACATCCATTTTTATATTAATCTGTCTGATATGGTGAAATGTTTAGAAATTGATTTAGGTAGTTTTTAATTCATATCAAGACAAAAAGCAAAAATCAAATATTTATTTAGCTCTGGTTATTCATATCTTGAGGTTAAATGGACGCTCATTGTTTTTTGCCACTTTAATAGACAGATCTTTCACTTCTAAGCGGACGAACTGCCCCTGTCTACCGGATGCGCTGATAGATTCCTCTTTGATACTGTAACTCCTTTCCTTTCTTTCAATGCTATAACTGAGGGAATGGTCGAAATAATAATCTAAATATTAGTAAATCTTACCGCCTCCATGTTCATCTTTTAAAATAAATTGTATATGTTTAAAGGTAACTTCATTGTTCGCTTGTTCGATAACTGTACTGATACACAGTTCATTCTCTTCTTTATGCAGACATATTCTCATACTATCGATCTCCAGCTCATAGGCTACGGAAAAAAAATCAGCATTTGTGAAATGGAATGGATCTCTTACATTAACACATGATTACCTCGTTGTGACTACTTTTAAGGCCCATTTTCCACTAACTGTGATTTGGAAGTCCTGCAAAAGTGGGAAGGTAAGGTCCACAGATTTAACAGAATCTGGCAGAACATCACTATTGTCCGAATGAGGTATTCGGGCGATTGCTATCAAACACAGAAATATTTCAATCATATGCATTATGATGTTCAAAATTTTTCACACCTTATATACAAAAAATTAAAATGGGAAAACCATCAATCAGGTTTGTTAAAAATCTCAAAAACTTTGATCATTAATTAAACATAAAAATTTCACTTTTGAGCCTAAATTATTGTAATGATTTTAACCCAATTTTTTCGAAAACTATCTGATTTTTCGACATCTGGTTAGCAAGATTTTAAAATGTATGTCCCATTTAACAAGAATAGTTTTGATCAAATTTCTGTGGAATTTCATTCGAATTATTAAGATTCAGGCCAAAGACTCAAAATAATTATTGATAACAAGATTAATAAAAAAAAGAGAATATAATCAGTCAGATTGCCGAACCTTGAATGATTTATAATTATGAACTTTTATGGGGTATTTCCCACCATATGGTCTAAAAAATACAAAGAAATCTACATATTAACAAAGTCTCATAATTTACACCTAAATATTGCATACAATACTGATCATCCAATTTAATATTTATAATCCTATTTTTGCCTTAACGTACCGATTTATAAAATTTTTTAATATTATATATTTCACTTTTAATAGCTAATAACGTCCTAACAAATGACTTTCCATGCATTGATTTACCCCTACAATGCATTATCAGCCTTAAAACCCGCTTAACAGCGACTATGCTTTTTTAATTTATTCAAACATAAATCATGTGCCATGATTTTACTGGTGCCATAATCGTGCAAACATATTCCGGGATATGTTTTCAACTATATAATGATATCATTGTTATTTATATTTTGTAACTTCATCAATAAAAATAAAGGTAATATTCTGAAATACTCATTTTGAGAATGGTTAGATTGATAAACCAAATAATTGATATTTTTAAGGCTTAAATACATTAGGATTCAAAAATGAAAAATGTTTCAAAATTCATGTTTAATACATTGCTAGAATTTCAATCGTTATTTGTCGGAAATGATCGGGATCACCCGTTAATTGTATTTTTTTATGAAGTACATGGCATTAAAAATGCCTATCGACTACATCTTTTTTGACATATACCATAAATTTAAAATATCGCAAAGAGAAAACTTTTGAAAATAGTTGATAAAGCTCATTTTAATCTGCACAGCTATAAATATTTAACGGATTATATTAACTGTGAGATAACTCTAGCATTGAAACATCTCTAAGTATTTGTATGTTTATCATGTTGACATGGAATGCTGGTTGTTTCTGATGTTTTCGTAAATTTTAGTTAATTATCGAGTTAAATTAGAAAAGACTCCGATCACACGGCAGCATTCTTTCAAGGCACAATATCTCAAATAATATTTACAACTAGAGATTCGGAATATTGATATTGTCAATATAACAGTATTAACCTTCGTTTTATTCGAGTTAAGTAAAATGTTTCGCTATTTATTAAGAGGTGATGATATTCAAATATATCATAATTTAGTATCTATGTATTAGACTATATCCTATATCGCTCGATTCTCTTGAAATGATCATCTGTATAAGTCGAAGAAACACATTCTAAATTTTGAATATTTAAGGTTTAATAAAAATTTTTCGATAATAATTTTAAAACCTTATATACCATTATTTTTTATTGTTTTATAGTGTGTTGTAACTAAAAATGTTTGTTTTTTATAAAAGATATTAAGACTTTGTTTTCGATTTTTCTTCAGATTTTAAAGGATGAAATCAATCAACTTTGTTTCGGTTAAAAGCTTGGTTTCTGTGTCATAGATTTTTGATAAAACTCATTGATAATTTCTAGTTCAAAAATCACATCATCGACCCTAATAAAAATGAATAAATTTTTACATTATAGTCAATCCAAAATCTGAGGTCTACAAACCAAATCAATTTCTCATCCAAAAACCTGTTAGTTATGTTTCATTGTTACGCAAACTCGCAATAATTTCTAAATGATATATTATAATTGATTTTAGTATTTATAAATTTGGCCCTAAATTATAGTCCGAATCCTGTGGTTTATATTTATTGCATACAAAATACTTGAGACAAAGTATCTATCAGTCTCCAAATTTCTGGTTTTTTGGTTGAAAACATGTCCAATCATATTTGATAAGCTATCTAAACTCCAGGTATTATAACCGTCGCTTTTTGCTATTTCTGTAGTTGAGGGGAGATACGTTATAAAAAATGATATCGTGGACTATCACTCAACTCTCATAAAAATGAGTGACAATATTTATCACTTTCGAATCAATGAATATAACTCTACACATCTGTCATTTAATGGTTACAATCATTTTTTCATTTTACAAAAAAAAACAGTTTCTTAACATGATACTCGTGTATTGCGTTTGCTATTAAAGCTTGTTTCAATGGTCATGTCTCATCGATTTGTACCTCACAATAGGTCATGTCTAAAATAGATAAGAAAATCTAACAGTCACTATGCGAGAAATTTATCCATTTAATAGCAAACACATTTGGGCGGTTTCAAATTTGTATGCTTTTTACAAATCGATATACTTAAAATTCGATTTTGTTGTTCAGTAGACTTTAAGAGATATATTTTTGAGGTTTGAACCAATATCAGTTTTTCAAAATTATAATCTGACTCAAGATATCCATTTGTCTAGCGGTCAGGGTTAGAGTTCGACCTATGAAGTTCTACTTGGTTCAAATTGATAGTATAAATATCAAATTTCAGTAATTATAAATCATTCCATTGATATTAAAAAAAATACTAAAAACATAATAATCAATCGATATGTAAAATAAAAGGTATTTTATCGAAGATACCAAATAAATTTCGAAAAAGTAATTTTTGAAGCTAGTACCAAAAAAGAAGAAACTTAAATTGATATATGTATATCAAAACTAAGGGTCGCTATATTTAAATGTGACGTCGCAACCTGTGAAATAGTGGAACAGCAGTATATTTTTTCAAAATGAGCTTTTAGAATGCACATGGATATCTTGTGGTGATAATTTATGATCTCATTCTCAGATATCTGATTTTTTGAAATTCGAATTCTTCTATAACTTTATTTACTTCAATAAAGTAAAATATATTTGACAACTTTAAAAATTTAAATGGCCTACATTACGTAACTCATGCTATGTTTTGTATCTTTTTTGGACATATAGGGAGATTTCTTATGAATTATATACTATATTAATCCTCGGAGGAAAGTGTCTGAAAAAATAAACGGTTGTCGTTTTCAACCACTTATCAAAATTCTTTCTAATGATAGTTGATGTGCTTCAAAGCAATATCGTCAAAAACCTGTAACAGCATCCAATATACAACCTAATGGATGTACCAAGCATCCTTGCTTGTATTCTTACCGCATGGGTTTGATAGAGATTTAATGGATAGTTTGGTTATTTCTCATCATCTAGAGAACTGCAGATAAATGTATAATCGCAGAAGGTACGGGCGCCGAGAACTGTCTATTGAGTACTATTGGAAAAAATTCATTGCCTCAAAATCAGATTTTGAGTTATCTCCATTCGAACAATGTGGTTAAACATATTATAGATGCATAGGTATTTTGGCTTATTGAATGACAAAATAAATGAAGACGATCTTTTCAAGTTTCAGTTGACATAATAACAATACAATAACGACACCAACTATTTCGAAGTTAGCTTAATGAAAGGGGTTACATTCATGCCATAGTACACGCGCTTAAAAGCCTGGTAGAGCATAATCTATATATCCCCTAATAAAATAATAAATATGTGCAAATGTTCGGAAATTCCACTCCGTTTTGCAACTAGCGTCCCAATATCTTTTATATCTCATGATTGAAAGTTTTTAAACGTCAGATTATTCGGCATTTTTTGGCACTCTAAGACCTCGACGGTAATCTTTAAAAGAGGCAGCTTACAATTTGAGAATTTTGTGATAGAAACGACAATAACCTAAATTAAAATGGATGTGGAGGTTAGCTTCTGACGCGTCAACACACAGATTTTTCTTTAGTTGAATCCGACATAAACCATCAAAGACTTATCAACATAAAGGTATATGGAGACCACTAAACAAAGGGAATAACAACTGGAAAGACGTATCGACATATAATTTTGGCTCAATATTGTGAATAATCGTATATCTAACCACAATGGTTCCAAAGTATCCTGATATTACCACGTAAGGTGAAGAAAAACGTGACGTAAAAGCCTTATTGATGGTTATCGAGATCTTTACCGTAAAACTATGAAGTCATATCCCAATATTGGATTATGAATCAAGGTCAAAAAATGAACAAAACCGAATTCATCGTTCTCAAGAGAGATAAAGGACAACATGAGCTAACTTTTTACTAATTGGTCTTCCTGAGATTTATTAAATTATAACGACGCAGGTTAATATCATATACGTCTGACCATCAGAAGATGACCATAGTTCCGATATCTAATCTCTTTTTTCAAAGTTGACAGTTGTCTAAATTGTAACATTGTCGATTAAGATGTATATATACCCTCGATGAATAGTGAAGGCATATTCTATAAGATATGCAAAAAATGTAATATTAGACTCATGTTTCCAGTAACCTACAATTCTTCTTCAATGGGTGTAGTAAGGTAGGGACTAAATTATCTCTCTTCTGCAGGTGTTTTTGAACTACACTTATACCGCAATAGCTTGTGTATACAAATAAAAACTGTAATAACCAAAAAAAGAAGGTAAGTCTAAATAATTTCTGGTTTCATGGCCTTACTTGTCTAAAGGTCAGTAAAATACCAGTTCCAAACTTCTGATTTAAGCTATGGCCAATATCACCATTGATTTTTTACTTTTAATTTATTTTTAGCTATCATCTAGAACAAAACCTATAAGGGGATAGAATTTAGCACATCTACTCAACAGTTTTCATGTAGGCAATATCAGTGATGAGATGAAATAGTAAAAAATCTATGTAGATATCATAAAAGTATTTGACAGATTGAGGAAAGCGCATGCAAAAAAAAATCCTCTGCAATATTTAAGTGAGAGGTTGTCCATAGCTGTATAGATTAAGAGTACTTTGAAAAACTTTTCCTGGTCTTCAATAATTCGGTTTATGAAAAAAAAATCTGTTCATAAGAATATTGAATGCAGTTCTCTTTTCTAAAAAGCCCAACAGCTAAGATTTTAAAGAAATAATTATCCCGATTTTGATCTTAAAAGACCAGAATAACCATCATTCATATAGAGGACTAAGTGACCAAAATACTACGATATCTGCTACATGAACGATGAGAAAAAAATGAAATATTTTCCATTTATGTAAATAAATCATGCAAAATATCACAATGATTTCAAACCTCTGGTCTCTGGTAAAAAATAATATATAAATGGAATTAATCCGCCTACACTTAGATAGAGTAGATGATCTCATGGACGAAATTTCTCAACCCTTCTGTCGAAAACCGACAAAATACCACCATATCCTTAACACCTTACCTTATATATTTCCATATCACTAGCGAATTGTGAAGAGTTTTACATCCAGCCATTAAAACTCTGTAGTCCACCTATTTTTACCCGTCCCTAAACGACTGTCAACACAATAATTAGATTAAAAGCGAAATTCATGTGAATAAGTGACATGTTTGACCGCTATATTCAACTCAAAAAATGATGAGATTCTCTAGCAAAGCGATACCATCTGAACCACTTCGAGTGGCGACGTTATAAATAGGGTGCTAATTTCCTCGTGTAATATGAAGGTCGCAATGTAGTTTTCACCCTGCTCAGTAAGCCATTATGGTCTATTTCATAAAATGATTTTTCGACGCATAAGCTTATCTAATCTTGTCTCTTCAATTTAATTTCATAAAACTACTTCTGATTTCAAAGATATTTCATTGAGAAGGAAATGCTAGAGCTAGTACACGTTGCTAAATTCATAAAATAACGACTTTTTTTAACGAAGTTATCTACCGTTTATATGACATATAAGAAAGTTGAATTCTGCAAGTGGATGGAACAAAGCAGGCCGTAGTCTTCAGAAAATACATGGCATACTTCCGCCTGAAATCATTATCGAGGTTGTAAAAGTTATCATGTTACCATGCGAAATTTCAAGTACACTTAAATGTAAGAAAAGACCAAAAAATGTTCCCTTAAATATCATAGCTTCATCTAAATAGAACAGATTAACCGTCATCGAAAGACCTTCTGTAAGAGAAAACACCGTTTGTGTGAACCAAACCTCACTTTATTATTCCTGAAAAGCAATCATTATACTTCACGCATGAGGAAATCCTAAAATCAATATTTGCTATGATAGCCGTAGCATCTATCTGTTAATAACATCAAATCTAACTTTATTCTTTACGCTATAGAATGTTGCAGACTATTTTCCAAAGAGTCAGTCATTTAAAATTGTGTTCCTTAGACTCATCTGTCTTTGCTTATTCTTTACCATATTAGAGAGAAGTTTTAAGAATGCGTGTTTTTACATTAATATGACCCATAGTATGAATCATGGTTCATTAATTTAACCTCCTGTTTTGGTGCTAGTTCATAAATTAGATTTATTGAAATGAAATACAACCAAAATGATACATTCCGAAAGAATTTTTTTGCTATTTATTCTAAATAATAACTTATATTGATTTTGGTCAGCCGTTTTCCCTTTCGACATATTGTAAATTTATGATAATTAGATCAGTGATAATGGGATTAAATTCCCATGCTTCATAAGGGAAATGGAGTATATCTGCCACCTTTACAAGCCTATAGATTCCAATCATTGCTGACATATCTGAGATCAAGTTTTACATACAATTCTTTCGTTTTTCAATGGGAATTTTATGTTCTTGAAGTATACACAATCGTCGTCCTCCTCCTTCATATAACACTCAACTATCATTTTGTTATCTTGTTAATCGAAATTGGGTTCTCATATATTTGAGTCAGGACTAAACCAGGGTTTTGTAAAATGTCGACCCGTGAAGCATTTCCAATCAATATATTAGCAAATAGTTACCCTATATCCGAAATGAAGCAGCAACTATGACTCAAAATCTGAAATCGTAGCCTCCAAAATAACGTAAGTGGACTTTTATATAATCTAGCGATTCATGTAAAGTTATCTTTGAGGCAGAATATGTAATTCATGCAATAATTATAGGGCAAAAACTCTATTCGAAGAAATCTTTGAGATTTCAAACAAAATTATAAGACTTGAATCTAACAAATTAATTTGAAATAATTATATATATTCTTCATAAAATCTCATATATTTGAGGTGAATTTTTTTCTAAAAGACCAATTATATACCGCCATATATGCTTGGATTACAAAAAAAATTGTACTTTTGATTCAAATCCTATTCATCTAAGCAAACTTTGTCGGTATCTTCCGTTTTAAAAAAATTTAATTTATGGTGGCCATTTTAAAGTTATTGTTGTTTGAAAAGATTTTTTATTTACAAGTAGCTCAAGTCTAATGTTTCAAAACGCCAAAACATTCACTGTTTATTAATTATGATTTGGCTAATATTTCTCAAACATATATTCAAAAATACCTAGAACCCAACATATAAGTTATGTGGTCCAAATCAAAATGAAAGGATATTTCACCATCTCCATCTCTATTCAGTTGTGCACCATTTATATTGGAATTTATATCAAAGTTCATACATTTAATAACACTTCAAACATATAATTATAGATATATTTCAATGAATTTCAAATTCCGACATTATAATGGATCTTAATAAATATTATTCTTGACCTCCATCTATACGGCGTTAACCTACACTTGTTCATGACTGTATCGACTTTTGTTGACTGCGATTGCGATGTTATGAACACGAGACAGTCCCATTCATTGTCGCATTCTGAATAGGCACCTTCATGCTCGTAAAGACTAGGGTAGTGCACGACTCTCACTTTCAAAACAGTAAACATCATGCATCTGCCGTCAGCGGTTATGGTACCAAAACCCCATTCGTTCGCTGGGAAGTAGTTTCTTGCGCGCGACTCGGTATGGCTATGCCTGGTGACCGATTGTCTTAGCAGTTTGCGTTAAATGGATGTGCCTGTATATAATATGATTTATATGCAGGTAGTTGGTAAATATTAAAGTCTCTGGTACCACGAACTCAATATTCGTGCTATAATAGATGTTGATTTCTTATTTTCATTACTAATTAAATACCACAATTAGTCATGAAAATTGTTGTTTAAATAATTTTCATCTACTTTGACAACATTTGAACAAAATGTTTGAGATTGGGGTACGTTGTTCAAAATATAATATTTCATTTTATTCAAAGATGAAATTTATTCCAACAATCTAAAATTATATATTCTCAGATTTTAACTGCTTCAATTTACTGTGAGAATAATGAACTTTGCTAGTATCAACATTTCAAAAACTTATATCGTACTTCTACACTTTAGCGTCCAAAATTTTTTCTCTGCTTTGAAAAGAATACATATCCGTAACATCTTTTAGTTAATGTATCATAAAAAATATAGTAGTCTACTGGCATCTGTCGGAAATTTGACACTCCTACATCTTGACACCGTTTTTCTTGATGATCTAACTGTAAAATGAACCACAACATGCAAAAGGTCCCTGTCATATTGAAGCATACATAAACTTGGTATTTTACAACATGAAATTGTAGGAATAATAACATAGATATTCTAAGCTTTAAAACAGAGATCTCTGACGTCTTTAATTTCGTTACTTAACGAGGTCCATCCGTTCGAATTTTCGCTAGATAAATAATGGTAATTTTCAATGATAAAAATTTAGCCATTATCATCAAAAAGAATATATTTGTGTATAATTTTCAGATATTATACGACAAACATTTGATAAAACTGAAACATGGAAGTGGTTTAATAAATAGAGTTAAACGCATCAAAACCATGATTTAACCTCAAAATAGAATGAAAGTTTATATTTCGGTTCATTTTGCCGAGTACAAAACTTTTCATATATCTGATGCAAATGAATATGCTGAGTTTTATGCACTTACTCTAATATAGATTATTTATATGTTTAATATTATTTATATTCCTATTCGTAGATACTCCATCCTCGGTTACCATTTAGAAACAAATGTTGCCATAGAAAAATTATTTTCTATTGATTGAGTAAGGTTGATGTATAATTTTTGGATTGTTTTTAAACTCAAATACCCTCTTAAATTTTTTCGATATTGGATGGGTCGCAAGAATCTTTTAGCTGCAGTTTTTCAAAGAATTTAAGAATATTTTCTTCAAAGGTATTTTTTTGATATACAATTATGTTTTTGGATCTATTTATTGGAGCTCTATTATATTTCTGGCAGCATATCTGTATAAATATGCATTTAAAAGATATATCCTTTTTTAATGACATTGATACTCGTTTGTAAATTATGTGAAAGGTTTAAATGGCGTCTATTCATGATATTGGAAAAATACTTTCTTTTTTTTTTAATGCAGGGACTACTGTTTGGTTAAGATTTCATCCTTTTTTCGGCGAATGACCAGTTATATTAAAAGGAAAACTACGAAAATTTCTGAAATAATAGTATTCTTAAAAATTCTAGGAAATTTGTCTTGAACTGATAAAAATACAGTGATAGAATATAACAGTTTTATATATACTCAAAAAGACATTGGTAAATATTAATATATGGCATATTTTATTTGATTTTCGCAAAATTACGGGGTTCGGCAAACAGATTTGTCTACGTTA
>JWZT01001975.1:144168-162053 GCA_000827895.1 Thelohanellus kitauei
TCTCAGTAAATCATGGCCTAAAGTTCTAAAGCTAAATTCATACCTCGGTTATGCATGGCTCGTGAAATCACTGATTCATCGATTTGAATAATTATTCCTGGGCCACCCAACGTTAGGTTAAGTGTGGATAGTTTCCATGAACATATCTAACAGTTATCATTAACTTAACCTTTCTAAATGATTTAGTCATATTTGCCGATGTCGTTGGCGATATCGACAGAAATGACGCTATCCCGATTTGATTATGTGCCCACATACGGACCACCCATAGAAATTTCTTAATTGGAACTTTGCAGTCCTTTAGGAATGAGCCTGATAATTAGTGACTGATCTCACCAGATCTTATAGATTTCCTCGTATTGCATCTGTTAATGACGAAATTTACCTGATAATTAGGATATAGTATATTAAATATTCTAAAAATCCATACCTTATCGGAAATGTCATTTCTTTGATGCTCCACCATTTTTTATGAACATTGTTCGCAGAGCATCTCTTCTGGCAGTATTCCACAATGCCGTAAAAATCCGATAGAATTTACGGCGTCAGAAGCAATTTCACAGAATGCATCAATATCCATCATTACGCCGAAAGTTTAGTGCATGCGCATAAAGTTACGTCAAGGTGAGTCTACTCATAAAATGTTGACCTTCATTTTGTGAAACAACGGACCTCAAAATATTTGTTTTAAATTCTATGTAAAGCTTATATTTGTTGAGTTTACACTTCGTATCCAACAAAAATACCCAATACAAATCTTCAAATAATTAACGACCATTCTGACATCATCTTAACTAAATCGGCGAAATGGAGGAATGGTGGGGGAGATGAAGAGGCATGAATTTCTCACAAACGATACTATTTGAATCTAATGGTCCATTACAACGATACGTCATCAATAAGTCAATTTTAACAAGTTTACAATCCAAATTTCTCGTCTCCGGCATAGCGACTGAAATTGTGTTATCAATTTTCACAAATGAGTAATCGATTTTCACAAATGAGTAATCCATTTTCTAAAGCAAGCAAAGGTTAAAATTTTTACAGCAATTTATATGATTTTTAAAAGGGTTTTAATAATTTTAAATATAAATGCAATGAATCAATAATAGTAGGTAATCGTAGATGGCATAATGGCAGATAGGAGTCTGATGATATACAATGATGGTTCAAGAAACCTAGATAGTTCGCAATACAATCACCGCCGTAGTGTCTTTGCCAATATTTTTGCTACCTAAAAGCCCATTTCTCGACCCTATTGAATATTTTTTTCTAAATTGAAGAGGGTTTTAAGGCATGATACTGCAATAAAATTAGACGAATGTTTGAATCAATTTCAATAAGATCAAAACTGTATAACTTCATATAATGGAATGGCCTTTAATGAAATATTGGATCATATCTCGAAGAATGCATCCCATGAGTTACTACTGAAACCTATTTTGCTTATATATTTAATATTTGATCCCTTAATAAATCCCATAACTTGATGTATAATTTCGGCCGCTTGTTAAGTTAGTAAAAATTGGCCGGACAATTACAGCCATCTCGCCGCCGATGAGAAAATTTATAGCACATTTAATAAAATTGATGGATAAACGCTCGATTATAATTACGGCAGCGACACAGCCTCCTCTGTCATTATTAGTAAAAATTCAACCAATAAAAATACTCTATATATTTTAGACATTCAGTAAAATATAATATCATTTTTAATGTGATATAAATGTTCATGAGAAATAATGAACCGAATGCTTAATATATGGTTATTTAGACTTGTTTAAACCCCTTTGATATGTAAATACAATTATGATCAATGACTGATAATTCGCAGATAATTTATACCATTAGAACAATTAATAAATAAATATGCACCATGCTAGGAAGATGTTTAATAATAAAAGTATGGAAAATTTCCTGAATGTGTGAAAAACTCACATTAATATTATTCGAAATATTTCAACCATAAAAATACATCTAGGCTTTGATAAATTGTTTCTGTTTTGATTTTTTCATCTAATTTCAAATTATGATTTGTTTCAACCCAAATGAGACCACATCCTTGAATATTCCTATAATCTAAGATTATAAAGATTTTTGACGTCTTCTTCTGTCTTAAAACCTCTACCGGTATATTGCTATACAGATTTGTAATCGACTGCAGTTGCGATGTTGTCCACACGCTGCTCTGCATTTCAATGTTCATCCCGGGTAGGCATCCATCTGGATACATAGATTGTGGTCATGCAAGAATCACACTTGCTAATCAATGACCCTTTGCCTCCGCATTCTACGGCTCCGATACCAAAGTGGCATTGGTACTCTGAGAAGTATAATCTTGTAACGCATGATGTGAAGGGCAAAGAGCCAGTTCAAAAACTAATCGTGTTTCAAATGATTGATTTTTAAATCTTTTATGTAATTTTGTGAAATTATTCATGTTAATTTTTGTAAAAATCTATGTGTATTTTTTTATCAAATCATCAAAAAACAACAGTTGACATATCCTGAAATAATATGAGATATCTTATCATCCATTTATACGCTTCAGGATGATGTAACCAATCATATCTATTAATAAATGAACAGACTTAATCAATAATTCTCATTATCTTAGTTCAAAATATTGACAGAATATTTGATTAGATAATAAAAATAGTATCTCAACACGAAATATTATTTATCGAGTTTGATATTATTAATCACTGCATATTGACTTTTGTAGCTACGTAGGTTGTAGCTGAACGACCTATTATATGTTTTCGTTGTTTATATTATGATATTGAAATCCTATTTATGTTAAGAGGATTCCCTTTTTTGGATACTCGAACAGGAAATTTTTAAGAATTTATTTACACTATTTTCCATGATATAATGCCTATTTTCCTATGATAATATTCAACGATTCTGACATTTTATTTATTACAAAAATAATTAAATGATAATTTTTAGATGTTATGCCATTTGGCTAAATTCAAACGTAGTAAACGACTAGGGATATTTGACTCATGGATATGAATGCTTATCCTTATCAACCTAAAAGATTGAATCTTGATAAATATTACTTTATATTTATAAAACAAAATATAACATCCGAATCTTTAAATGTCGTCATCAAGAAGTCCTCCTCTTTCACGAGAAATGATGTAATAAGTAAAAATGTGGGTATTATACTCACATTATTAAATTCATAGTTAACATTCACACTTAATATTTCAACACCACTGATTAATGGTTTGTCCCTATACTGAAAAATACGTAGACATCTCGAGTGTAAAATATAGTTTGTGTGATAATTTAGTTTAATCTCTCTCACAATGGTGTAGAATTATCAATACATTGATTCTCTAGCATTAAATCAAATAATATAGATAATTCTCTTTTGATTAAAATTGCGACATTTATGCCATTTTGTTAATATTTTACTCCAATTACAATCCTATGCTTCATTAATCCAACATGAAATTAGAAAATAAATCAGAGTATTTAATACATATCATTAGTTTAAATACAATCGTGATAATGGTGTAGTGTCGAATGTTCTCATAATTTATATGAAAAAAATTATTAACATTTTTTTATTTCGGAAATCATCGTATGAGATCAAAAGAATCTATCACATTTTATCTTAACAAGAGTTTTCTCAACGATTTATCAATTTAATGATTAGTATTCCAATGATTCACTACACGTGGTAACGGAAATACTGGACAATTTGCCATTTGAACAAAGAGGCGATCCTATTCATGTTATGAGACTGCTTTCACAATGGGTAAGTGATATTATCTACTTTTGTGTTCATGATACAATCACTCATACAATAGGTAAATTCAGACGGTGAGAATGGAATCATTGTTGGAAAATGGGACCATAATGAATCATTATTCAGTGAGTTCACAACAGTTAAAACATGCCTCAGTGATTATTCAGTCAACATGCAAGGACCAGTTCGTTATGGCCAATGTTGTGATTTGAATATCTTAATGTGCTGCTTATTAAGATCGATAGGAATCGGTTGTCGAGTAGTGAGCACAAAAAATGTTTTTACAATCTCCTCAAAATCCAATCCTTACAAAATTTTTAACCGTTTTGAACCTAATCGATTAACAATCTCACGTTTCTCAGGAATCTGGTAATTTTTTCAGATTAAAAGGGATTTTCATGTATGGAGTAACGCATTCTGTCGGCGAAATGTGGATCATGATCACGACAACAAACAGGATGGATGGCAGTTTTTGGATGGAACTCCATTTGATAAAGCAAAAGGTTTTTTTTTATCACATATTCAAATATTAATTATGTTATGGAGTGAATTATCTATTTTGCTCTTTCGCCAAAGATGATATACCTCCATTTAATCCATAATTATATATTTCATTTTTCTAAAATTATAGGTTTTAATCCTTTCGGACCCTTTCCATTAAAATGCCTAATGGATGATAACATGTCTGAAATCCCTTTTGATAGCCAAGTTGTGGAATTTATGTTGAGAAGATATGACGTCATATTTGCTCGTTATCACAGCGAACGACTTTTAAGGACTCTAATGATAAACAACGATAGAAAAATGATCAGCCAAGCTCTAGACCCATATCAGATTGAAGATGTCAGAAGAGAACACGAATGCAAAATTCCAAATTATTTTGCTATTCTTGACAGATGGGTAATATTTGATGTTTCTCGGGTCAAAAAATATCAAACTATGGACCACAATCAATCTTGAAACATGTTGTGATACGTATATATCAACCACCAAAAAAATGGGGATTCTTGAACTTTGTTCAAATCGAAGATCATCACAAGCAACGCGGAATATTATTTATAAAAATATAATCACTCGAGAATGTAAAATCGATCACAAAATTAAATTTTCAATTAATCCATATCAAACACTAATGCCAAGCCTCGATCATATCGAATTATTATATATCTTTTTCGATGCCTCTAGTGGATTTGTTAAATTTGAAACTCATAAGATGGAATTGAAACGATTTCAAGTTAAGATATACACAAATATACCTATTACTGAACGAAACAGTCCTAGAATTATCAAAGTAGAAATCAAAAATTGGCTCCCGTTACCATTCAGAGATATTGATATTATTTATGTTATGGGATATGAAAAATATTTGTTCCAAAAGCTTCATTGTTTGGATTCATTAAGCACATCGTTTGTATTATTTAAAACGGATAATATAGTAGGGATTTGTGATTCATAGGTGGAGCGTTATCAAACCTGTTCATTGTATACAGATGTTTTTCAATTAAATGTGACTAAAAAGATCATTTATGACCCAAGCAAATTTTGAACATGCTCATTTAACTTTATTTCAAATAATCGTCATTTTTTAAACACAGTATCATTTATTTTCATTTTTTATTACTCTTTCACTACTCCGGATCACTGATGAAAACCACCGATAGACGTGAATTCACTTGATTGTATTTATTAAAATCGAATCGGGAAGAATGAGTAAATCGAGTAATTAAATACTGCTGAGAATTTTTGGATTACAAAAGTAATATTCTCTATGAAACTAATAGAGAGAATATAGATCGCTTTTAACCAGTCTTAAAAATTGTCTTTTAGAAGGTTTACATCATACAACAAACTTTTGTTTTTGAAGTGAAGTGGTCGTGAAACCAAAGATAATTTTTAATGTATTACCAATATTTAGTATTTCGACGAACGCGCGGTTAAAATGTCCAAGAATTTTCAGAAAAAAAGAGACCTTAAAAGTTCTGTGATTGAAGAAAATGTTAGAACACTCCTAAAAGCTAAATTATATTGTATGTCGATATGTTTACCTAATTTTCTTTGTAAGCTAGGTGATAGAATTCAACACTGGTCTAATATATTTACTTGAATATTCAATTCTTGAAATGGTAAATTTGTAGATATAAATATCTCAATTTATAATTGATCGGGCATTTTTTAAATGCTATTTCCAAGCTATTCTTAGCTCACGATTGCAAATGCGAAATTTAGAATTTCGGTGTAAACCCTGTAAGCTTTGATAATTTTATAACTTAAATAGCAGGGGAGGCATTTTAGAATAATACGCACTTATTATGAAGTAAGTTTGTCAGTATCTGTATTAGGAACGACAGATGAAAAATTCAAATTTCTGGACTGTAGAGAGTTAAATGATTGTCTGTTGTATCTCTAATTACCTTTAAATATAATTCCGCAAACATTAAGTATCTACTATGTTACATAAATAATTGGTCGATAAGTGTCTGGCGTGAGAATAGTCGTCATTTTATTTTTTAAATTTTGACTATCAGTATACTTGCATAAACCTATCAAAGTGTGAATAAAATCTGTGATAATCATGGTTTGATTTAATCTTAGCTTATGTAAATCTTATCCATAACCATCAATGAATTTTTTAAGAATACTTATTTTTTACGCGATAAACCAACTAAAATTGGTGATGTGATATATCACAATGGGAGGCCCTGCTGTGATTACATAAATAAAATATAGAACTCGATTTCGATATTTGGTGTATGTACATTAATCTTTTATCAAAATACTGTAAATTTAAAGACAGTCTTCAAATCTAAGAACCGATAAATGGTAACTAAATATATCTACCATTGACTAATATTTAAATTCAAAATATCTATTTGAATTAGATAATTAGCGAATTCGTTTCTTGAGGTCACAGTTTATGGATTCGTAAAATGACCTTATAAATCCAACAAAATTTATATGAATCTATCTATCTTTCGATTTCACTGATATTAGTTACATTTCCACCAAGTAAATTATGAGGTTAATTATACCATATCCCATCAAATATGTCCGACATTCCGATGATGACATCAAAAGATCCGATTTTGCCATTATTCTTAACTTTGATTTATATTTATGATGATTTCTTTCTTTTTAGGCCTTGAGAATATCAACCAGATTCACGATTCGAATATGAGCAGTTATTAAAAATGTTGTTTTAACCCAATATTCAAGAATGTTTCAACGGTTTATAATTTTTTTTATAATATATAAAATATATATAGTAGATCATGTCTTATTTTCAGCAATTGAGGGACTAGATTTGTATAAAACAGAAAATATACAGTGATATCAATATCTGATTGACAAATACCTTCAAACCCATTAATTATACTCGAAATAAAATCATAATTTCGATTTAACTTCATTCTCGGCAGTATTAAACGCTTCATATAGCTTTTGCAAATGAATATGTTCAGTTTTATGTATATTGATTTTAAAATGAACTATTCAAATTTTGATTTGTATAAAATCTATCCAATCGGCAACGAATCTTCGATTCTATATATAGAAACAACATATAAAACATACACGACAATTGATTTCTTTTTTTGACGATAAAGCCTCTATTAATTTTGGAATTATTGTTTTTGCGCATGCTCTTAGATGTAAAAATAAACATTACGAAATTGTACTCCTACTCATAATTCAAGGAAAATTGTTTTATGGCTGAGAAATATACAAGGTTTACTTTATATCAATATATATATAAATACTTCAATGTTATATTAAGAAATAAATACACTTTGGATGGTAAATGATGCATTACAATCATAAATTTCCATTTATGTAGTTTTTTTTGAAAAAACAGTAGTTATCAGAATAAATGTGATGATCTGAATCATCGAATATTTAGTTTGTTGAAGCATTTAACATGAATATATTGTAGAGGTGTGTTGTAACATTAAGTTTAGTGGACAAATATTATTCATCCACATTGAAGAATTGATTTCTCAAGATATTTAATTGCTCTATCCCCTTTTATCGAGTGATTTCTTTTGGAATCGTCACCTAGAAGGATGTGCTGAAACATATACCATCTCTTACAGCTAAAAATTAGAAGTCTCGAAGAGATGGATATATTCTTAGTTGACCTCCTCATTCTGATTGCCAGTGAAAAAATTAGCCACGCGACGCATTTCTATCAGTATAATTTAAAAAATTGTCGTATTAATCTGATCGAATAACATGGTAACGTTAACATGATGATATTCTCCCCATCATTAATTTTTCTATTTACTAAATCAGATATTGAAACAAAAAACGTTACTTGATCTCTTAAATTATGTTAATCATCTTCTTTTTTATTGTATATGCCCAAGTATAGGAGAAAATACTAACTAAAAAAATTTTCCACCATATTTTGAGGTGTAGAAAACTTAACAAGTTATTTTATCGAGAAGACTCCACTAAACTTAACTTTAATACGCGTGTGCGAGTCGGCTAATAATATCACTTCTTTTTTCGTTAATAGTATCATACAGATCTGTATATCTCCAAAAATTTAAATATTTTGCCGAAAACAACCCTAAAATTATGAATGTCTTCATTTTAATAACAATTGAATTGATTACAATGAAAATGATATCTGAAAGGTAATATTTCAGTTTATATTCGTGTTTATACTAATAACATATTTGCTAGGTGCCACAGCTTTTAATAAGCGTGGAAAATTATTATATGTATAATTCATAAAATTATATTTTATTTATTAATTTAATTCACAAGCCGAGTATTTAGAAATTTGAGAAAGTATGTTCTCAAATGTATCTTCTAGCCTTTATATATATAACGCTTCTGCAACATTTATTTTCTAATAATTATTAAAACAATGTATAGCTATTTTTGATTACAGTAATCCTGTCCTTATCATGCGATCGCTTTGATGTATTTTTTATCTGAATCCAAGTTAGCTTACACAGTAACTATACAGGCACCTGTTGCTGGGTCCTACTATTTTATTAAAAAATACTTACTCTAAAAACAATCTGTGGCTGACAGTTTGGAATATATACAGGGGACAGACTGGTAATGTTGCTAAGCATAATTTATCAAAAAATATATAAACTCTGTATGAGACCAATCTGTCTGTATGAATTATGGAACATGCCAAAACATGTCTAAAGTAATTAATATTATATGTATATCTCATTATTAACAATGATAATAGCTGCGTTTGATTCGGAGCGCCGATACAAATATAAATCAAATGTTTATCTATCACATATCTGTCGATATATCATCAAAAATTCCTAGGACCAAATGGTGAAGTCTTAATAAATCATGGCCTTAAGTAGTTAAGTTTAATTCCTATCTTTTTTATGAATGACTCACGATATGACTGACTCGTCAATTTTAGTTATTATATCTGAGGGCCACCACCGTTTACAGCTGAAAGCTTTATCGAACAAGTATAATAATTATCTTCACTTCTAAACATTCTGGAAAATTCTGTACACTTTGCGGATGTATTTAGGGATATCGACAGAGTTGAGGGAATTCCGATTCAATTGTATGATCATATTAGAAAGATCCACAGAAAGTTTGAGAGTGTAACATTTGAGTTCTCTAGGAATGTGCCGAGTAATAAATCATTGATGTTTCTAGATCTATTGGACTATATTATATTGCATCTGTTGCATACAAAATTTATCTGAATATTAACCTATGATTTCTTAAATAACGTCAAAATCCATACTATATCACCAGCATAATTTCTTTGATGTTAATCTAGTTTGACACAACATTGTTGGCAGAACATCTATCATATCATAATTCCATAATCTCGATGAAATCGAATCTTATTTACAGAGTCTGAATTAATTTGAACAAATCTCTAAAAACCATCATTACGCCGCATATATCACGCATGCTTATAAAAGTTACGTTATGTGGAGTCTTATAGAAATTTATATAGATCTCAGCATATTAATCTTTCTCCCATCTACTGCGTTAATTGTTGCATGTAGAAGTCATAATTGGTAGTGATTAGAAACCTTTGTTTAATAAGGCAAATGCATGACCTATATCGATCAAGGGTTTATCCAATAAAATGGGGCCACTCTGTGTTAAATCAACCATGTAATTATTTTTAGTAACCCACTCAGAATTGGACAATGTATAATTACGGGAAAATAAGTGTTATTTCTTCTTCTACTGATCCTTGATAAACGACCTTGACAACCCTAGATACATTACACACCAAAACACTCACATTTTGCTGAAGTGTGCGAACCCTTTATACATTTACTACTACTCGAATCATTGTTATTGTCATTTATCTTAAACGGTGATATGCTAGGATAGTCTAGACTGTATGAGATCCTTATGTTGGTCTCAGCGTTTCTCCTTCTGCATTCGAGTCATGGTTTTGACGCATGTGTTTGTTCAGAAACTCAGCCGAAGACAGTTATTAAGAGTTGGGTTCGTATTCTTCAATGGTAGTGCAAAAGTGTGGGTTGACAGAAGTTAGCTATAACAAAATCTGTGCGTTCTTACAAACGGATTTGCCATGTAGTTCATCAATGAATCTTAGTTTCTAGAAAATATGTTCTGTAAACTCGTTGGCGATAATTGATGGAAACCCTGTGAACCACGGGATGAAATTTTATCAAGAAATTTTAACATATAAGATATTAATATATTTGTGAAGAAGCATGATATCAAATTATTGAATTTATTTATCTACCATTTTTGTATAATAAAGGTGACAATATAAATTATTCTGGAAAATGTTTATCATGATCAGAATATTGTCATTTTAGAGAATTTTATTTATATCATGTTAAATTTATTAGATATCGTTGTGATCGCTTTTATTTTTAGTTATTTACAACAATGCTTATTTTTATCTTGTTTCTCTCTGACCTCTGTATGCGTCTATGCAGCCAATCACCAGTTAAATATTTTATCTCATAGTTGTTGAATAAATTTCCATGCGGTATGACGTTACACGCTTACGTTTAGACTATACATTCATTTTATCTTCTAGTTTCCAAAATAATGTAATCTTTAGTTTCGTGAGCCAAAACTTCTATCTGGTTTCTCATGAGATATTCTACATCAGAGATTTTCAATACAAAAGATTCAAATTTATTTTGATATAATTTACTCTCGGGTAAATAAAACGCTTACAAGATAATTTATGATAATGTGTAAACTCTTTTGTTTAATTAGATTTTGATAAAGGTTAGTCTATGTGTCGATGACGATGCGTGCGAATCCAATTTATTTCATACATTTTTTCTAAATTTCTATTTCACAACATTTCATATGATGTAAATACATTTTTAGTTTATGGGTTATTTTTCTACTCTAATATATTCACAAATTCGCTATTTTGGATATTTCACATTGCTATTAATTATAAAAAATCAGGGTCCATTTATCGCAAGATTACAATCAGGTTTAATTCCATTAAAATATTATTTAATTCACGTGGTAAAAAGCTATAAGTCATCTATTTAATGTACCGAAATCAAATATTCCCCTGATAAATATATTGTATCTGAAAAATAAAAATGTATTTTATCGTTAAGAGAGCCTGTAAGAGATACTGATATCAGTTAGTTGATACAAGTCGTTGATTATGGCAGAGGGCATAGACAATACTGTTGTGACTTAAGTTTTAACTTCACTTTATTGTCATGAACACGTCAGTATCCTCGACAACTTTAAATATCGTCAAAAAGTGTTTAATAATTTTAAACATTGAGTAGATTAATAATGGATTTACAAGAAATCATTTAGAACAAATTTACCCTCATTTGCCTCAGAATAAATATCTTTGTTACAGATTTTAATATCGATATATCATCTCTATTTGGCTATCTTGCACAAACTAAAATACAACGATAATCAATGAAACAATTTGAGTAATTTCAATCAATATTTGATAATCTGTGAGTGGTGACTTTATTTATCGATAAAATTAAATTTGGTGTCAACAAAATACCGGATTATTTTATGCTTATTCTAATTCATAAAATCTTATGTGGATAAATGATATCAAACAATTATCTTAAATGTATATTATATTTCAAAATTATATACCGAAAATTAAAGCCATTTAACGAGTTTGCGTTAAGAAATTACCATAGAACATGAACTCATCTACTCTCTGAGGCGTTATAGTGGTTATATTTATGCAGTAAATTTACGCATGAGTTTTTTAAATAATTAAAAACAAATACTATTTTGATAATAATGAACAATTAGCAGAGAAGTCTTGAAAGGCTTGAGACATAGTGTGAGCTCTTAAGTACATGTTACTAAATTATTATTAAAGATTTCGTTTGATACAAAAATCCATGTTGACACAATCATGTTTCCCATATATGTCTATGTTTATCTTAGAATTTATTATGTTTTTTATAACTCAGAATGAGTTCTAATAAATTGAAATATCTAAAATAATAACTAATATATTTCTATCTGGCCGTCCTTTGTATTAATGATAAACAGATTTTCATTACCAAAATAGGTTTGATTGAATTTATGATGATGACATATCATATACTTGTGAGATTCGGGATACTTCGTAATCTACTATTGCTGATTATTAAAAACTGAAGTTTTGTCATTCAGTACCAGATTAATATCGTAATTGACGACGCAATAATTTTTATATGACATAAAATTTCTTTATTTTAGTTATTTCGTTTTTTTTTGATTAGATCTTCAGTTTTAAAAACTCAGAAGAATTCATAATGTATAATGGAATATTCATTAAAGCAATAAAGTTTTTTAAGTAATATTATTATTCAGAAGCTCTTGTTCTGAATTTCTGCTGAGAAAATTCCCTCATTTAAAATAAGACATGTGACTTAAATATATTTGATATTATGAAGATTATATTGATTTTCAGATTTTTTTTTCATTATCATGTTGGCATTTTTAGGAACCTAATAGGATGTATTCTATGATTTTCATACTCTTGAGGATCCAGATAATAATTCAAATCATCGATGTAATAAAAATTTATTAACAGTCATTTACAACTTTAAAAGTCGAACCTACATTTTATTTTGAGTTTTTAACAATACATGTATATTGATAGAGGTATCTGAACCAAAATTAAACACTTTGTAGATATTTGATATTTACGCGTGTTTTTTAGTACCCATCCGTAAATCTTAAACTGCTTTAAACATCTGATAATTTAAATTTCTGAATAGAGGTGTATTTTCACCCTAGATGTTGACTTGGTATTTTAAAATTTCAACTGATCTGTTGAAATTTATGGTGGGTGGTTTCAATCGCCGAATCATAAAGATGAATTCTGAACACTATTCCAACATAGAGAAAAGTTCTAGTGATGATAATAAAAGCGTAAATAAAGTAATATTTACGTTCCTATAGAAATTCACGAAATCAAATGAATTAAGCCAAACTTGAGCTAAAGAAAAGCTGGGTACGAATAAGGAATAATACTGAAGATTTTGCGCATGATATTATATATTGAAACATTCTGCTTGAAGTTACAAAATAAAAATTTAAAAGATTCATAGTGTGATAATTTTTGTCATGTCGAATAGAATTAATGAAGTGAAAGAAGAGTTATCATTCGTAAAATTTACGATGTCTTAAGAAATAATTCCACTGCATAATAAAGAATAAACATTGTGTCTGCGTGAACAATGGGATATCATAAGGAGAATCCTGTATATTTAGAATCGTGAAAAACATTCAGTTTCTCGTCAGAGGCATCAAAAACATTCCAGTTGAAATAAATAGTCCCACTAATATCGATTCGAAGCAAAATGTCTGTCGATTATTGTTCAAAATTTTACATGACAGAATGGTATAAATATGAAAGTGGGGTTGTTTTTTCGTATCAGCCTTCTATTTGGTCATGTGAATATAGGTCTGACGCAAACGATATGTGATCAAGCTATTAAGACAATCAAATTTCGTCTTTGAATTGCCAAATCGCGTTTGGAGTAATACATTTTTAATAACAGGATAGTCGCTCAGTGAAGAGCTATTAAATTGATTTTATTTTGAATCAGGGTCATTCATCTGTAATGTTTCCAACATTTAAATTTTAGATAATACTCGAATCAAAAATCTAACAATGAGACTTCTTTAGTTTCAAATTCTAACATGAGAGTCGATTGTTTTCGGCTTTAATCGCATCTGCTGAACTGTAAAGAGGAATATTTAGCAAACAGGTAAAAGCGAAAAAAGGCGTTGAATATTTTCAATATGAATGGAAATGAGCTCGAATACAAAGCCATCAAAATTTTTCGATAACATGCAACATTTATTATGTCGGATACTTTCAGAATATTGTACGATTCATTTACCGCGGAATCAGTCGAAAGGCATTTTCATATTCTTAATATAGTTTAATTTTTGTATCTATACATTATTCTGATCATTTTTCATAAAAAAGTGTACCTGGCATTTAGATGGAAAAGTCTATGTTTTTACACGAACTACACCCGTATGTAAAAATTTACATTTTTTATTTTAAAATAGGGTTTATAAATTAGCGCGTGATTATTAAGAGGGCACAATATATATCGGATAGGCATCGAGTTTATAACTATGTTTCGGAGAGCTATATTTATTACTTTTCATTTAAAAAATTGAGCTCAGGATTTGGAATGTAAAAACGCAAAATTAAATGTCGACAATTAAAATTGAAAGCGATATATAATGGTTGTTATGCCAATATCATCTGTGAGGGAAACTCATTGATATTAGAACGCATTATAAAGTTATTATTAGATGCTCAATGAACTGATATTATTCTGATTCTCTGTTTGAACTGATAATGATGTGATGAAGTTTGGAATTTTTTATAATGTAACGAGAAAAACATGCAAAAGCTGATTATAGAAAGAATAAAATATCTATCATTATTTAACCGTTTTTAAAAGCAATCCTAAAGTCGGAAATTAATTTCAAAAATAAATATTTTTGAAAATTACGTAACAATCATTATTTTTTGGCAACATAATAGGACTTTTTAATATCGTTAGAATTGATTATATACACCAATGATAACTCATGAACTTGCACGATCTTCGTATTATGAAATAACGGGATCTGATAAAAATTGTTTGTACTGTTTTCATCAAAAATTGAATTAGTAATGTTAAGATGAGGTTTGACTATTACTTCTGTGTCTGTAAACGGATACTTTTGTGAATACTTAGGGCGAGTTCTTACGACGCAAAAAATCACTCATGTCATATTCGTTGACTTTGGTGTAGAATTAATTTTGAGATGACTGAGAACCTTTTGCTTTTATTGATGATAGTTTTCATTTAATCTGAATTGAGAATGTATTGACGGTTATAATTTAATATCTAATCGCGAGATGAGAGCCAGTATAAAATATTTTTGGATGTAATACCTAAAATCGAAATATAACGCATACATTTGTTTCAAATGAATGACGAGAAAATATAAAAAGTTTCAGTAAAATCATAATTTAACTCATGATCCACAGATAAATTCATATTTTTGTTTTATTAAAAATTGGTTGTTATATGTAATATTTGGATGTATTACTCTTTTATTAGAATATGAAAATCGTTCTTTACTGCATTAATACATTTTGTACTGTTCCTTAACTATTTATAACAGGGGTGGGCAGCTAAGGGCCCGCGAATACTATTCGACCATATATGGTAATCAAACGTGTACAATACCCTATAATAATTATACACTAGTTTCTGATTTCATTGGTAAAATTAAGTGTTTAAAGAATACTTTCTGAACAAAAATGACTCTTATTTAGTCTACCATCTCTTTATTTTAAATTTAGAAGGAATATAACGGATTTTTCTAATAAACTTAAATCTGATAGGAAGCGTCGAATATTTATCAACGGATGGATATCAAAGTACTCGTTTAAGCTTTGTAATTACAAGCAACATTGTAAAGCATGGCAAATTGTTTAGGGCTGATGTATTTCAAACATTGCATGCGCGATGAAGTAGATCAAATCTACCTATGACACAGTAAAATGATTGAAGGTGTCAATTTGTCGAGAAAATTGTAGATCACGGCAACGAATGAATTGATTAAGATAATAACTAACATCTGAAAAGGCGTGCCCCTTGATTTTAGCTGTTTTTCCACAGATTGAATGAAAGCACTAACATCGATGACTCTGCATCGTGGCTGTTACTTCGTCGCTTTGTTAAGGGAATTTCAAAAATCTCAGAAATCACAGATGAATTGCTGTTAATTGAATAAATGAAAGATACGACTATAGGCGAAGGTATTTTCTAATATGTCGAAAATGATTTAATATATATTGAATTATAATTTCATAAAATTTCGAGTATTACACCGGATTGTTCTCCATCATTGACAGGAAAGAAAATTTGTCGATTGAAAAGACTTAGCGACACCGTTTGAAGGTGCGATTTCAACAAGCAATTGACCATATTATACTGTATGATAGACATAGAAGTTTTATGTAAAGGTTTACTTTACGTGTATCATGTCACGGATCAACAGGTGAAAATTTTTAAATTTATCTTAGAAAAATGAGGAACAAATCATAGAATTTGATAAGGCGTCAAAAAGATTGAGGTTCAGATTAAAATGATATTCCAATCATACAGCTGTACGATGGTTGAGTTTTGAAAAGTTCTGAGACGTGTGTTTGAACAGACAACAGAAACTTTACTGTTTTTGGTATGAAAGGGAACAACAGAGAATATCCTCAAGCCAGAGAACCACCAAGTCTCTTAGATGTAGAGTTTTCATTTCATCACTTTTAACATATGAAAGATTTGAACCCCCAAATTTTAATGAATGGCATTTTTATTCACGATTTCTACTCAAAAGTGAGGGCATTCAAGATGAAGCTAAATATTTTTTCTCTAGAGCTCATTCATTTTACACCATTTTTCATTATGAATGACCGACCTTCCGATGAAGACGTTCAAAGTTTACGAATTTTTTATTTTAAGTATATTGATATTTATATGGATTCTACCTTTTAGCGTTGTGATAATATTCATTCACAGTAAAAAGTGGAATATGTGCTGTCGTTTACAGAGATTAGATTCTGCCTAACGGATAAGAATATTCCTAATTTTTATTTGTTCTAATAAATTACATATCGGAATTTTTGAATGTCATCGCAGGAATTTCAGCCATTCTGAATGAAAAATGGTGTATCATAACGCATTTTCTAACACTGGAAAATATGGCAGTGAAGATTAAGTCGATGAAGAAGTACGAAAATATTATTCTGCATATGACAATCGAAATAATCATAGGTTTCAGCACCTATGAAATAATAAGGTTGAGTAGTTCATTTTGTAATCATCTTTACACCCTCTTTGGAAAAAGATCTGGTTGTTCTACACAAGAATAAATATATCTGTAAATGTGACTATACCCCGATAAAAAAATTCAATTAGAAAACATTGAATATTATACGTGTCACACAATGATTCTATGTTTATTAACTTGAGAAAGATATACATGAACTGCTAGTTCTATAAGGTTCTACATACATCGATGAACGAAATTATCGACCTTGAACACTAATAAGACAAAGACACATTCCGTTTTTAATGATATTCACGAGCAGTCTTTGTTCAGATCTTCTACATAAAACATAGGGTTAGAGCTCAATAACTTTTTACTCACTTTTTTCGACTACAAAATATATCTTAAACATTCGTGTTTATGGAAGCAAATAACGTCAAATTGTGTGCATACCACTCTGAGCTGTATATTTAAACCGTAAACATTACAATACATCCATTGCATCATTTGTTTATATTTAAAATATAATGTATTATATTATTAAACCGGCTAGCCGAGAACTTCATTCATTCCTGTCCGGCCCACATATAATATATGTTTCTCCCCTTTTTTAGATCACAAAAAAAATTGTGTAATTGATTCCAATTTTTTGACGATGATAGAAAACGGGAAACATTAAAAGTTTACTGCACATCAATTTGGATTAATAGTTAATCAAAGATTGAAAACCTAATTAATATTTGATAATCACACATATACGATGTATTTAAAAAAAATCTTTTACATTAACTCTAAAACGTGACAGTTCTGCGAACCAATTTATGCTCGCGTCCATGGG
>JWZT01001977.1:0-20043 GCA_000827895.1 Thelohanellus kitauei
GGTATCAAGGCTCTCTCTTCTATCGAAAGCTAACCGACGTTAAGGCTCAGACGATTCTATGATGAAGGATTCGGGGCCAATATGAGTCAATTCAAGACTGTGCTGCAGATGTTCAGAAACTCGTTTCTATCGCCTTTCCAACTGCTCTTGAATCCCAGACGCAATTTTACTTCACAATAGGCATCAGAAATATCCACGTAAAACGAGATCTTCTCAAGAGTCGTTTTGAGTCAATATGGGATGCCGTTGAGGCTGCGAGCAGAGTGCAATCTGTCGAAGATTCATTGGTTGAGCAAACATCTGTGCCAAGACAACAACAAACCAATCTCCTGAGTCGCAAAAAATTCAAAGACTAGAAAATAAAATCGAATCACTCCACCAAGAATGGTCAGAACTTCGAATTAGGAATAGACCCAAATGCTAGAATTGCCAGAAATATGTACATATTGCCAGGAATCGCCATTTTCTACATAAGGGTAATAACCAAAACTACGGGAAAAGGTATACTGGAAACATGCCTACTTCCTTACGGGTCAAATACAATCAGAAGCTTGTTCATGCATTCGTGGATCCTGGTCCCGAAATATCAGTGGCCAGGTATGATTTACTTAATAACCAGATTATTTTAATAATACCAATGTGTGCAGCTAATAATATAGTTATTGCGGAAAGGAATAATTTCAAATAGATTGGAATAGCGAATTGCAGCATCCAAATTAACGACAGATTGGTTCAGCATGAATACTAAATTTCTGAGACGATACTTTATCCTTTAATATTTGGAGTGGATTTTTTATATAAATATGTCCCTACAATTGATTTTTATCATAATACATAAAAGATTCTAAGGATGAAAATGACGATATGGAATACACACCAGAGTGACATAAATATAATTGATTATAATAAATTTAACAGTATTTTTCTTTCTTTAATTTCAAATTGCGACCGTAGTTCCGCAATGAAATCAGATTTACAGCGTATACTTCAATCATATTCTGATGCACTTTCTCTCGAAGAATATGATTTCGAAAAATATACTCTTTTTGAGCAAAAGATTGACACATATAATGCATGTCCAATAAATCAAAATAACCAACGTTTATCAATTCATAAAATTGATGATTTAAATAAGTTGGTTGATAGTCTCCAAAGATCTGGCGTTATTAGACGGTCACATTCTTCTGTCATCGCCTATCGTTCTCATTCAAAAGAAAAGTCGTGTGTTAAGAATTTGTGTCGACTAACACCAGCTGAACAATGCTACCATTTCTGATGCCCATCCCTTGCCACGCATCGATGAAACATTAGACAATTTGCAAGGCGCAAATTTGTTTACAACGCCTAATCTCTCGTCAGGATATTGGCATACACCATTCGCATAGGAAGATAAACATAAGACGGCATTTACTACACATTTTGGCTTTTAAGTTCAACGCGATGCCCTTTGGTCTAAAAAACGCCCCTGCAACATTTCAAAGATCAATGGAATCTTTATTTTCTGAGTTACATCGTACATCGATACTGTTATATGTTGATGATATTATCATTTTCACGGACTGAAAAAAACACCTCAAATAAATCTAACAAACTTTTCAGATTTTGAGAAACGCGAATCTTAAAATAAAGCCATCTAAGTGTCGTTTTCTACAAAATGAAATCAAGTATCTGGGTTACATTATTGTCGAAAAAGGTATTAAAATTGATCCCACGAAAACTGATGCTGTAAGGTCATGGAAAACTTCTCGAAATGCAGATGATGTACAGAAAATCTTTGGTTTCTGTAACTATTACAGACAGTTTGTGGAAAAATTTTGCCTTTTATGAAGAACCATTAAGACAATTGACGAAAAATCACACCAAGTTTGTGTGGCAAAAAGAGCATAACGATTATTTTGAAAACCTGAAATCGGCCCTGACATCCACTGCAATTGTTTGTCTTCCAAATTCGGCCAATAAATATATTGTTGATACCGACGCGAGTTACTCTGCTCAGTGGTCTATTTTATCTCAAGTACTGACTGACGGTAATGAGGTTGTCATACATTTTGGCAGTAAAGTTTTATCGGATGTGGAAAAAGATATTCCACCACTCGTATTTAACTGCTTGCAGTTATCTTGTCATTAAAGAAATTAAAGCATAGTTTAATTGAGAAAAAGTTTACACACCGAACCGACCACAAACATTTAACATCAATTCACTCGACGGGTTGTTATTGCAGACAGTTAAAAACATGGTGAGATCTTATATCAGGGTAGGATTTGGAAAGACAACATCTATCAGGAAGAGCCCACACTAACGCCGATACCCTATCGCGATACTGCTGCGCCGTTGATCGTTATTTTACAACTGATAGATTTGCGGCTTTCTCTGGGATACATGATGAAATTCGTTCTGAGCAGATGAACAATATAGCTATCCAACACCTTATGAAAGCCCATCCTTGAAAATCTGGACCTATTGATTGGAACGCCGACCCTCTTGCTAGCATTTTGATACTCCAAGAACAGGTTTCAACGATTTTATATGGAATGTGGGACCCCAAATACGACTATTCGAATTATAACTCGCTGAGGTTAGTTTTACCAAGATCATTAATCCCACACGTGACGAAGCTATGCCATGATGATGGAGGTCACCAGATATATAAATACGCTTAATATAGTAAGAAACCGTTTTTATTAGCTGAAAACTCCGCAATGACATACAATCTTACTGATAAGCTTGCAGAATGTGTGATTCGAGAAACAACCCATGCCCAAAAATCAAAGCGAGAATGGTAAAGGCACTAACCGATGGTATATTTAATCGAATAACCATGAATATTCTGGGTCCATTGCCGACATCAAATATAGGAATAAATATGTATTGGTAATGTAGGATTGTTTTTCAAAATATATTGAAACATATGCGATTCCTAAAATTGATTCTCAAACGGTGTCTAAGACGTTCGTCAATAACTTTGTATTTCGATTCGGAGAACCAAAATAAGTACATACAGACCAAGGGTCGAACTTCGAATCTGAATTATTTTGGTACATCTGTCGACATCTAAACATTCACAAAACAAGTACATCCCCTTATCACCTACAATCTGATGGTATGGTCGAGCGTTTCTGTGTAAATTAATTAACAGACTCAGTAAAACGATTTAGGAACGCACAAATTGGAAGAACACTTGAATTGGATGTTATTTGCATATATAACAACAGCACATACCTCAACAAAAATATCGCAGTTTGAAATCATGTTTAAAAAAGAATACAGACTGCCGATTGATAACTCTTTACGATATAATACACCCTCTAAAAATTTTAACGAAAACGAAATAGCAAAACTCCTTGATTCTGTGAAAAGCAACATACGAAAATCGCAAAAGCATCAAGCCGGGCAATACAATAAATCTCTGCAGGAACTAAAAATTTCTAAGGGTGATCGAGTTTAAATACACCTTCATAATGACGAAAATGGTACCGTACATAAATTTTCAAAATTGTGGAGAGGACCATACGATGTACACCAAGTTAAATACCCAACGATTGAGGCAATGATTGATAGTAAACTCGTGAGAGTTCACTGTAACCGATGCAAAAGAGCTAAAGATGAACCTAAATTCATGTTGAATCAGGCAGTGCCTCATTACAAACAACCATAACAGGTAAAGGAGTCCGAGAGAGCAGAAGAGGGTAAGGATATTTTGATAAAAATTCCACAGCCCTATCCTAATCAGTCCGAAAACAAAGAATACAAATGACCGAAACGAACAAGACGACCTCTGCAATCTTACCCTGGCCATTTTCAATTCGAGGATGATATAGGAAGGGATGTCACAGACAATGATACAAGTGACGAGGATGGAGCCCATCATAATATTTACATAACACATCTACAGTAATTAATAGATATTATTATTGTCTGAGTTACAATTATGACAGACCAAAATAAAAAAAATCTAGCAATTCGAATCTGGGTAAGGGTATAAAGGAGTGAAGTAATAATAAATCTAAAAATTTTCTTTGTCATTTTATAGAGTTCTTGATATATTCCAAGATATACACACAGGTTAATGAAAATAACATTTATTAAAGGATTAATATATGATATTTGACAAAAAAAAATATGAGAGTATTTTAATGATTAAATTTTTTTTGGATTTAGTCAGTTATGCTAAGTATAAAAAATTAGATTTAAAAAGAAATAGGATTAAACTCGGTACAACATTTTTTATTCATTATCATTATTTTTGGTATTTATTCAAAAAAAAAAATATAAAGGTATATTTTGTTCTTTTATATACTATAAAAATATATTATTCTAAATATATTCGAATTTATAATTGATTAAGATTTTTAAAATTGGCATTTTTATAAGCGACAAATGATCCGAATATTCGCTATCATACGTAAAACCTATACTTTTAAGTTCTGATATTCGTGGTTCTACCATATCTTGAATCGTTCCATATCAATTCATTAAACAGTAACGAAGGATTATTCATCAAGAATACTTCTGACGCGTAAGCATTAAACACGAAACCACAATTATCACTCGTTCAAAAACACGCAATTTATATTCTCAAATACATATCAAATGAAATATTCAATGATTTCTGAACGTTTTAGTAGCATATATTCACTCACCATAACATGTTTCTTTGGTGAATAATAGTGAAATGATTCCATACTGTAGCATTACAATTTTTTCAGTTTTAATCAACGTTTAATCATTTCATGGATTGCCACTCACAGGTATTAACATAGAACATGAACGAAAATCCAATCAATATAGTTTGGCAGGAAAGTTACATCAAAATGTACAAATCATTCACTAGATTTGATATTTGATGTATTTTATACTTATATAGAGAATGAACTTCTTCCTCCTTCGATTTACATAGAATAACTATCGAAAAGACCTCAAAAGTGTCGCAGACATAGAATTTACATAAATACATTCAGTCAAAGTAGATTTGATGTCTGAATATTTCTTAAACTTTGGAGAATTTAAGATTGATATATTCATGATGTCACAGAATTGACTTGAATATAATATATTCAATATTTACATTCCTATCATCATCATTTAACACAATTTCATTACAAAAAAATTCATGCAATATTTTCAGTGTCACTCTTTGTCACATACACTCAATATAAACATACGAATAAATATATTGAAATTCGTATTTTCTAGATAAATCAATATATCTATTTTAACGTCATATATATTGTTTAATGTATGAATGAGAAAATACAAATTTTAACATAATACGTGTATCTTGAGTCTTTAATGAATAAAATAATTTTATTTGGTTTTGACGTTGCAATTAGAGGAATAGCTCAATACTAATAAACGCACAAGTAAAAAAGCTGTTGCGATATTAAGTACAGCATCCAAAAGACACAATAATTGAAAAAGATACATTACAAAAAATTTGATATTGAGTTGTAAAACGTAATCATTTAAAAATACCCATCTTTACTTTTGACCAAATTAAATCTTATATTGGTATATATACATAATTTAAAAAAAATATCATCACATCACCACTTGAACAGATATATATATTAAATGTAATTGAATTTATTGTCATTCTATTTCATATTTATCTTTAATGTTGTTTTTCAGATCAATACACATCATGAAAAGTATACATAATACTATTGTACATATTCTGTACATCGTATAACATTAAGTTAACAATTATCTTCTACACACTTTACACAAATGCATAGATATATCACAATCATATATTCATCCCTACGTCTTGTATTGATGCACAAATTTAATAGATTCTTTCATACTCTCTGAAAATTTTCAAATGTACAAGAGAAGGATATGTTAAATTACATTCACGTAGAATCTGAACTTGTCATAGGAGTAAAAATATGTTTTATTTTAGAAATAAGAGTTTCGATTTTGATGACCTTGGATGAGCTGTATCATGATATAGCATATTATTCCTATGCCATTCACAAATGATAAATAGAAGCTTGTTAAATAAAACAAAAACTATTTTTTAAACTAATTGTCAAAGATCGGTATAATATTTCTAAATAGAGTTTGTAATTTTTTAAAGATATATTTTTCCTCACAGATTTTACAGGTAAGTGGAAAAAAAGTTTACATTCACTCAGTCTTTGTTAGAAAATAGCTTTACATTCTGTTCCATAAATGTATTCGTACATTGAAATAAGCCGAATCACACCTGTGGAATATTTATCTCAAATTTACTTAAGTAACGTGTCTATACTTTGACAATAGCATGCAGTTTTGGCTTCAATATGTTATTGGACAATAGATTTTATCATTCGCAGTTATAGTATGCAGGGGTTCGAGCCAAACGATTCGATATATAATTGTATGCGCGATCGTATTAATTCATATGTGTATGCTGAAAACACTTCAATATTGTTGAAATAACGTTATTGTGTATATAGATTCATTTTAATAAAAATTTGATGTGACGTTAAGGCTAAACCCATTATATTGCATCAGCTTTAAGTCACTATCGTTTGCGATCCAAAGGTAAACAGATATTTGGTTGTGAAACGATTTGGTATTGCCATTTTTTTGCGACAACTATTTCATATGTTTAAAATCATGTTAATCTTTTCGTTGTGTATATTTAGTAAAACTGATTTTCTACTTTGTGACGCTCAGCGTTTGCAATTCTTTTTAAAACAAAAAGGTTTACGATAAGAGATTAAGCGAAGTGTTAGTGTCGACACAGTTATCTGAACGAATTTTCTTTAGAAATATCTAAACTTTTTTATAAGGCATTATGTTTTAAAAAATGACGTTTTTATCAATAATTTGATAAGGGCTTTGAAAAGGTGCATGGGCACGAATAATTTATTGTATAATACTTCATGCAATTTATCTATTTAAAGATAAATTAAATTTAAATCAATAATACTAATATTTGGGGTTTCTAGCATATGGACAATATTGATTAAATATATTTATCATAATCGTCTACATTAGTTTAAGATAAATAGAATACAAAAAATATTTTATTAATTGGCAGTCATTTTGAGCTTATAAATATCGTTTCAAAAACGATATATCAATTGCAGAGCACTAATTATAATTCTAATAACCTTTTATAATTAATTTTATTCATACAGAATTTCTCTACCTTGGCATTTAATTACGAATATCGATGCATTGATCACAAAATTGAAAACTTGACTTTTGTCCGTTTATTCATTTAAGCATTCTATTTAAACGAATTTATTCATTTGATAGTTTTATTTATTATTATAAAATTATCAATATTAACAATATTTTTAGCAAATTTTATCATTATAATTTCAATAATTATTATTCATACATGATACATATTTGTAAATGTTTAAATTAATGATGATCAGATCGTCATGAATCAGCGTAACATTACGTCATTTGAGGATCGGATGTAAAATATATTAGTAATGTAATGTAAATATCCTAAATTTTTGACCTTCTTGAAATGCTTCAACCTTGCCTATTAGTACATGTCTTAAGTTTTAATCGTCGTAATATTGTATTCCATGATTGTAAATGGAATATTTTTGACAGATGGATAGTTTTCGTAGGTATTCCATAGACGATTTATATCACGGGTTCTAAACCTGAAGGTCACGAGCCCTTCAATGGTCGAATTACAATTTTTGGGCAATGGGTCGTCAAAGACTTGTGAAAATGTTACGTAATACATTATTCATACGTGTATAATTTATCATTCAACTCTATTTTTGTGCTGATTTTTAGAATAGTTATTATTCTTTTTTATATTTCAAATATAGATATCGTTGCTAACTGAATCATTATATTCTTTAAAGATTTTAATTGTTTCAGCATATACATATTTAATTATTAATACTATATCCTATAAGCGGGTTGGAGATGGGTTAGTTTACACCAATGAAATATCAAAAATACAACAGGTATTAGTACATAGAAAGGAATATGTATAGAAATATTGTGAAGAAACGAAAGTTATAATGAAGATTATTTACGTCTCGGATTAAATTCAGATCTTAAATATAGAATTGAAAGCCCCTGATACATTATTTATAGAAAAGTTCTATCAGATGAATCTATGCAGCCGAGCAAACTATAACGCCATTATGACATGCATCACATCTTTTGAAACAAGGTTACAAAATATTTTTAGATAGAAAGTTAATAGTGTCATGAAAATCGAGCTTAACGTTTGGGGATATTGAAATAGTCCCAACTTCGTTGCAGTTGATGCATATATATTGTTATCAATCAGAATCGCCAGAGCTATGAACCCTCAAACAATAGCTGATGATTTAATATTGCCAACAACCAAGCATATTTATCTGAGTCATGATTGGAGTGGAATATGTTAATAAATTAAATGGACTGTACATATCGATCCACATAGTACACAGAATAATTAGCAGATATTTTCTATCAAATGATTCAGCAAATGAAATCATCAACACTTCCAAAATAGAGCATTCAGATTGATGAATCACCAGAAGCTGAAAACGGATAAAAACTATTGTTTAATACTCAGTATATACATAAAAGGTTTTTAAGACCAGTTATTCTTTCGGGAACGATTTGAAACAACTACTACGTCGTGTTATATATGTGAAAAAATTTGTTAATTTCTAGAAATCTATAAAATCTGATGGAAAAATATTTTGGGATTGTGCACAGATGGTACTGAAAATATGCTATGGTATCGGTCCAGAATTTAATGTTTGGTACAGAATGAATCCACGAAAACTATTGCAAATCACGGTATGATTCATCGAAAAATTTTTAAAACAAAAACAATGCGACCGGAATTACAAAACTTAATGATATATGTGATTATTTTTGTTAAATTAAATTCTTTGCTTGGTCAACTGTTCGCAATAATTTATTACAATGTTAATGTGTTTATCAATGTTCTGTTCTTTCAAAATAATTATGATTGTAATATACAGGAAACGTTCTAAAAAGTGTGTTTGATATTCGTGAAAAACTAAGCCTTTGTTTTAATCAGAAAGTAAAACACATATAGAATCACTTCATAATGAAGCATGTGATGGACGGAAAATAGCTTGTCTGGTTATATTTGTCATATAAATTGAGTTATATTTATCACCAACATCCATGAGCAACTCGTCCGGACTTAACTAAAATAGATTAACTCTTTCAGAACGAGAATGCATCTTTGTCAAACAAAATTGGGCTATAATAATACATAATTAATTTTCAACATTATCTAGCTTCTATTAAAAATAGGTTGATCCATTATCAAAGAAATACAATTGTAATTATACTGGAAGAACATTTTCACAGGCACGATGACTAAATATCAATGTATTTTTTCAAAATCAAGCTTACCCATTTTGCACTTGCAATAATTTCATTTAAAGTCATTGTTGAAGATTTTCCAGAGGCATCACAAGATGAGTTTATTGAACTCATAAATAGCGATGTTGCCAAAACCTATTTGTTGTAGATTTGAATTTATTTATTCTGGATATAGTGTTTGAAGTCTTATTTAGTAATATTTTAGCCGTTTTAAAGGCTTCTTCTACCATTTCCACACACATATATTTACGAAACGGGGTTTTCTAGCTTTTTATTGATCAAATCTAAATAGAGTATTAGACTTGACGCAGAAGATGACGTTCGTTTTGATATCGCCCAAACTATAATATGAATTCCAAATCTTGTAAAACAACAACAAGATCAATTTTTCGCGTAATTTTGACTTCGTAGAACATGTTTCAAAATTTTTTTTTATTAAAGTAGTTTATATTATTCTTAGCCTAAACTAGTAGTTAAAATTATACATAATTATACAGCATGAATATTGGGATTAGGCTAACTAGGAAATTAAATAAAGGAATTGATAGATTTTTAATTTTTTTTTTATTATTAGAAGAAATATCTTGTTTTAAATAAATAATTACATATATTTTCGATATTAAACAAAAATAATGTTATGTTGGGTTACGTAAATTTAAATTTTTATAATGTGTATACGTAATATATTCCCTTTACTATGATTTTTAAATTTAAAAATGTACAGTTAATTATGGCTGTCATAAAAAATTTTGAATGGGAGGTCAAGGTTGTTTTAACAATCAATTAGAAAGATAAAAGGCGTAATTGCACAAAAAAAGGTGGAGACGTGCTGTCTTAGATAGTTCTAATCATGAATTTTACGAAATTATCACTATTATATATCTAATTCATAACACCGCAAAGAAAATTTGTTTAAATAATTTTCGACATTGTTGCTTTTATATATGTGATGATAAATGTCACTACGAATAATATTTGGTTATTTAAAATGTTAAGTATCTAATAAATATTTCTATAACATAAAATATTGAACACGAACCAGCAACATTTCTAACCTATCCTATTCTAAGTGAAAGAGTTAAACAAGCTCCTAAATGGTTCATTATATAATAAATGTTCCTACGATCATTTGAATCCGTAAATGAAAACGCGCCTTTTCTTCTTAAATTAAATTTAAACATTTTTGTTTTTTACAACCTAACAAATTTCCAAATAGATTTAAATCGAAACATTAAAGTGAAATATATTTATTTACAATCAATATATAATATTTGGTAAATTCACTTAAATAAACATATTTTATCTTAAATTGTCTCTTAACCAGGTTTTATATTATATTTCATATATTTGCATTAATTGATCAAAACGTATTGTTTTTGGTGATATGCAAATCAAATGAATGGATAACAATATTTCAAAAAATGTTTATTATGAAATGTTATATACTATTTTTATTACATAATTCACATTTTAAATCTGGATTTGTTTTTATGTAGTGTTTTCAATTTGACGTAAAATATTTTGTATATAACGAAAGGCATAAAATAATATAATGTATTCTAAGTTCGTCAAAAACATCTCTTAACTAGAATGCCTGTGGTTAAACAATTTTTGCTAAAACGTATAGTGACTTTCATATATAAATTATAGTTTTTAAATTTTAAGCGTTATATCTATAAATAAGGGGTTTCGCTATAAAATTGTTGATCAACATATTGTGTCAATAAAACGGCAGCTAAATTTCCTACCCATGTCTCCATGACAGAACGAAAAGGCATCAAGCAGCTAACCCGTGATTTGGTAGAGGGTATATGTATGCCATGATGGGACATACCCCTATGCAGAGATTGGTCATTAGCAGCCACAGATTGGAGTATCTGTTTCCTAAGCAGCTACCCCAATCAGATGCATGGATGGCGGGTTCATACAATGTCTACCATAATTCAAATCCAGCACTAGAACGTTCGGCGCAAAACGTCACATAAAGGATTATATAAGCAAAGCCAATAAATAAAATGAATGTGATAAACAAATCATTATATTGTAAATTTAACATCTGATACGCATTGAAATATTCATCTGAGAAAATATATATATATATATATATTTCAAGGTACTATTGATATAGTAGCCTTCAGCACTACCAATATTGAATAATAAATTTAGAAATAATTTAAATATTTAGTCATTTATTTTCTAATATTTCTTAATTAAGCATTCTACAATATTTGGCATCGATGAATAAGATATCACTAATCTTTTAAATTGTTTACTAATATTAACAAAAAATTTCAATATTATATTTATATAACAGCGGATTAGTTTTTTAGGTTTTTACAAAAATTAATACCGATCTCTGAGACAAATATTTGGGAATAACGATTATTATGAGTATTTAATATTAAAAGTATTCTATGTAGAAATTTTTTTCAAGCAAAAACTTTGATACACTCATTTCAATAACCTACGAACGTTTTCAACCCTTTCTAAACTATAGTAAAATTTATGGATTCAAATGTGACTTACAAGATCAATAATTTATACAAATTAAAACACTCGATATTGACAAGTAAAATTGTTATAACCAAATTTAAAACATATATGTTTATATTTATGTGCATAATATTTCACAATATCACTTTTCGAAAATCTTGTCACATTTTAGTTATGTTAATAATAATAAAACTGACGCTTCCTCTACAGTAGTAGTATAGATTTTCGCGAATTGAATGTTCATAATGTTGATTATCAGAATATTGCTGATATATTCAGTGTCGTCAGTTATTGCTACATCTAGTAGTATACCAATAATTATATTCTAGAGAATTAGCGTTTTTTAGATATATGATCCATAAATATGAGATGATGTATGGGTGAATGATAAGAAAATTAACAACTGCAATTTTCACGATTTATGTCATAAGAATGATACCTTAATGGTGGACTTCTACATTCGCTAATTGCCGAATATCTATAAATTTCCATCGCAGACGACTCTAAGTCTTTTGATATATTTACCTTGCTAATTTGTACCTCTCATAGGCCGACGTAAAAAACAACTATTATAATGTCGACTCATCATAAAACCACAATTCTGGATGTCAGGAAGAATAGAAATCAATTCAATAACCATTAAAATTCATTCACATACAAGTAGTGTTTGAGTACAAACAAATTATCTGGCTTGTACAATATATTTTTCAAATTTTGGATAGCTTTAAGAGTTTAATGCGCAAATGAAAAAAATGGTGCCAAATTTAATATATGAAGTATGAGATACATAAACCTATCAATTCTATAACATTCCGAATAAAATACTGACCATAGTTCGATTATTGAATAAATTGATTTAGATATATAAACTGTTCCTTGGGATTTTCGAAACCGAATCGTATTGTATTCTGAACCTATATGAAAACAAATATCGATAAATTTATGTACAATTATCATATTGTCCGGAGTATGTTTTTGTTTATTTGTACATATTTTATATAAGTTATGTAAAAATAAAAAATATGAGCTTCCATGTAAATTCATATGTGTATATTTCAGTTTAATATGTTAATTATTCTAGGGTTCGCATAATATATGCCAGCTGAATATTGATATAAAGCTATTCTCTGAATACGATCTAATATTTTTTGAAAAATAAACGTATATTCAACATTCTTATAAATATTAAAAACGGAATATTTTTTCAGTTTGGAATAAATATATCTATCATATGGGTTAAATTTACGTAATCGTCTGTAATAATATACTATCGTATAGTTACTTAGATTATCGGTAATGTCTTCTACTTCATCTGGTGTCAATAGTGGGACTATCAAACGTCCGCAATTGAGACCTCTATCTTCTTGGGAGGGCGTCTACAGGTGTATATCCAAATTTAAATTACTGTCTGAGGAAAATAATTGCGACGATGTTCGCCAATCCTCAATTATGCCCACATTCTTTGAAGACGATATACTTGACCAATAACTCATATCCGACGTGTGAAAAATGCCCCGTTCTATGTCCAAGCTTCAAAGCATCCGTATGAACTTGAAATTCACCGGCTTAGCCCATATTTCAAGGGGATCTAGTTATGCCACATTAGAGTCATGGAAGCTTCCGCCCGGAGAAAAACTTCGAGACTGAGACGAATAATCTGATGAAATGGATTTCAAGTGCGCGGCCCCCTCTAACCGAGTCCCAGAGAGAGTTTTTTGTCATCTAAAACGTTTTAAACAGCTTGCCTAACCACGTGATTGCACAAGGGAAGCTCTTTGGGTATCTATGCCTCAAGGACACCTGTTCTCAGGTGTCATTCATCTTTTCTGCACCAATCGTCTATTCCATTAATCATGAGCAGCCAGACGTTAGGGCAGTTATCGTATTGCGTAACACGTCCGTAATTATTAAGCTAACCTGTGCCGTCTAAACCCTCATATTAAAGTCCACCAGCTCCAATCTAGAGGAACGTCTGATGACACCACAGTACCCAACGTTCGGTAGAAACCAAGAAAAGCGTGCGATGAATGTTGACTCTGAGGGCATGAGACACACGAATGTTTGGGACTAGTGACGTGCGATATCAGCAAAGAGAGGCGACATTCACTATTCATCTGTAAAAATATAAATAGTTCTATAAGTACTCATTGTCATATATATCAGAGGGTGCATTAGACATGACTCATGTATTAGTGTACATTATGCATCCTACCTAGAATCGAAATTAAAGCTGTAGTGGATACAGGATCTTCAACCTCTCTGGTAAACTTATACCACCTTGATATACAATTCGAACATCCCCATCTTAATTCTCCCTGAGCAGTAAAATGAAGCTTCCATTCGGTCAAAGGCTTAATTACACTCAATTTAAGATTGATACTACAGCATATATGCACGTGTTTCTTGCAGTAAAATCATTAAACACGACGCGATAATATGGTACGATTTGACAAAGATGTCCTGCTCTCCAGGCTATTCGTCCAAACTCTAATTCATGGTCTGCTCTTTGCATTTTAGTCAAAACAGGACGGCTCGGATCGGTTTTGCTCTGACTACAGAAAACTCAACAGCATTACCAAACGGGACCAATATAAAATGCCTACCGTTGAAGATATAACAGACAAAATCAGTTATTGTCCCATTTTCTGGACCATGGACGCTAAAAGTGTGTAATCGCAATGCCTCTGGAAAAAAATCAAAAGAAAAAACAGCATTTTCCATGTTCATGGATTCGAGAACTTCGAATTCAACGTTTTGCTTTTCGGAATTATCAACGGTACATCTTACATCTAACGTATGATTGATCGCTTTCTTGACTCGAATGGACATTATCAAGAATATATGATCGAAATCATAATCTTCTCAGATGACTCAGACTCTCCCTTGAAAAACATATAGACGAAACCCTGAGGGTTCTTTCTAAAGAACGGATAGGACAACTTGAAGAAGTTTAAATTCTGTTGCATGAGTATCTCATATCTTTGCTATGAATTCTCTGGACAAGGGCTCTCGTCCCGCCCGGATTCGATCAAGTTAATCCTCAATTGGTCAAAACCTACCAATCAACATATTCTCAGATACTTTCTCTGGGTATGCAACTTCTAGTGCCGTTTCATTAAGAATTTTGCCGTTTTCTCCTAATGGCTATAAGACCTGCTGCGTAAAGACCTGACATGTATCTGGGACGAAGTTGTGGCAAATCCTTCGCTACCCTTAGAAACATTTTATAAACCTTCAAAAACTGTCTTTTCTAAACTACAGCCATAAATTATATCTGGCCGGTGATGCATCTGACCTTGCCGTAGGAGCCTAGCATTCGGAAATAATAAAGGGTGAAGAAATCACCATCCCATTCACTAGCCAATAACTGAACTCAGCACAAAGGAAATACACCACGATTGAAAAGAATTCATCGCCTGCATACTCGCTGTAAAGAAATTCAGATTTTACCTCAACGTCTCTAAATTAATCCTCGTAACCGACCATAAGCCGTTTATACACATCAAAAAAAAATGAAATATCCTGAGGGAAGACCCGCCCAATAGCTAATTGGTCTCGAAAACTACGATTACGATATCGAATATATACCGGAAATCCAACACAATTGCGGATGCCACATCAAAAATTTTTGCCTGTCTCTCTACTATTTGATATCGACATATGCAAATCACGGAGCAAAGACCCAAAGACCATGAAAATCGTAGAAAACTTTAAGAACTTGCAGTCTTCGAGCTATCAAATCGTCGACCGCACTGTTTTTCATTTGGGCAGGAACGGAGCAGTTACATACATATATACGCTGCTCATGGATACTGTTCTTGATTATGCTCACGATATTGGTGAACATCAGGGTTACTCCAAAACCATTAACATTCTATTAAAAAGATGATATAGGCAAAAAATGGCTGCTAACCTCGACATACAGACAAAAGAATGCTTCTCCAGCACCTCCTATAAATACAAAAACTTCACCCAAACCCGTCTCTTAAACCAATGTCCTCCAGTAAACGTTCTCACTCTGGGACGTCAACTTCATGGGCCAGCTTCCTCTTACTGAGAATTGGATTAAATATATCAAAGTATTTATTGACATGCTTTCCATATGGCTCGAGGCTGAATCTATTTCCGATCAAATTTCTTTAAAGGCGGCAAATTCTGTCATCAGTGTCGACTAACGTTTCTGTATACCTCACCATCTTCTCAGAGACAAGGACAGTCAGTTCGAGTCATAAATTTTTCAAAACCTCTGCGAAATACTAAGTATCAAAAAATCGTTCACATCGCCGTATAATCCAATAGGAAATGATAGCGTTGACAAATTTAACAGATCACTAAAAGAAAGACTTAGGGATTACCTCTCACCGGAACACAATGATTGGGACCGTATGATTCCACTTGCGCTTCGAAGTTTTCCCTATACGTCGACTAAATACTCACCAGCCCTGATTGTTTATGGATCCGAGATAGACATTCCAGTAGACTATATCACCAAAGGAGGGTACCACGAACCGCACTACGACTGCAAAGGAACGCTCTTAGAAGTCATGAAAATCAAAAAATATTTATATTGCATGTTCAAAATAGTCAAAAACAATCTGAACAGAAGCAGTGCAGATCTCAAAAAATTTTTTGATCGAAAATTTATTTAGCGAACATTTCAAAGCTGGGAAAAGATCTGGGTCAATAATAAAAATCCAACGAAACTAGAACGATTATTCAAAGGCCCGTACGAGTGAATTAAAAGTTGCCACCCGTATTTCATCATACAGCATTTATTGAGGGAACGAAAAATATAAAAATCAACCATAACCTTATAATTTTTGCCCCAAAAAACGAAAATTTTGCCTCAGGAACAGATGAATCAGCGAGCGTGCCGAACCGGTTTACCGGCATTAGGAAAGAAGTACCGAGATCCCATATATAAGCCTTGCGCATCTGGGGAAACGGAGGCAATGTAATAATATACTATCGTATAGTTACGTTGTTTATGTGTAATGTCTTCTACTACATCGATATCATGAATGTTCAATGGTTTAAAATTAATCTTGATTCATACGCAATGAATTTTTTCACAATATTTTGATCTATCTGAGCGATTTTTATATATGAACAGCTCAGTAGATAAATATAGAACATCTCTCATACTGTCAAGTTTATATGAAAATATGTTATTTTATACAGTAATGTTTATCTCGTTAGGTACTAATACAATACTGACCATAGTTCGATTATTGAATAAATTGCTTTAGATATATAAACCTTTCTTAGGATTTTCGAAACAGAATCGTATTGTATTCTGTACCTATATGAAAACAAATATCGATAAATTTATGTACAATTATCATATTGTTCGTAGTATTTTTTTTGTTTATTGGTACATATTGTATATAAGTTATTTAAAGATAAAAAATATGAGCATGCATATAAATTCATATGTGTCTATTTCAGTTTAATATGTTTAATATTCTAGGGTTCGCATTTTATATACCAGCTGAATATTGATATAAAGCTATTCTCTGAATACGATTTAATATTTTTTAAAAAATAAACGTATATTCAACATTTTTGTAAACATTATAACGGAATATTTTTTTCAGTTTGGAATAAATATAGCTATCTTTTGGGTTAAATATACGTAATCGTCTGTAATAATATACTATCGTATAGTTACTTAGATTATCGGTAATGTCTTCTACTATATCTGTGATCGACAGTGGGACTATCAAACCTCCGCAATGGACACCTCTATCGTCTTGTGAGGATGTCGACAGGTGTATATCCTAATTTAAATTACTGTCTGAGGTAAATAATTGCGACGGCTTTCGCCAATTCTCAATTATGCCCACATTCTTTGAAGATGATATACTTGACAAATAACTCCTATCCGACGTGTGAAAAATGCCCCGTTCTATGTCCAAGCTTCAAAGCATCAGTATGATCTTGAAATTCACTGCGTCAGCCCATATTTCATGGGGATCTAGTTATGCAACATTAGAGTCATGGACGCTTCCACCCGGCGAAAACTTCGAGACTGAGACGAATAATCTGATCAAATGAATTTCAAGTCCGCGGGCCCCTTTAACCGAGTCCCAGGGAGAGTTTTTTGTCATCCAAAACGTTTTAAACAGCTTGCCTAACCACGTGACTGCACAAGGGAAGCTCTTTGGGTATCTATGCTTCAAGGACACCTGTTCTCACGTGTCATTCATCTTTTCTGCACCAATCGTCTATTCCATTAATCAGGAGCAGCCGGACGTTAGGGCAGATATTGTATCGCGTAACACGTCCGTAATTAGTGAGCTAACCTGTGCCGTCTCAACCCTCATATTAAAGCCCACCAGCTCCAATCTAGAGGAACGTCTGATGACACCACAGTACCCAACGTTCGGAGGAAACCAAGAAAACCGTGCGATGAATGTTGACTCCGAGGGCATGAGGCACACGAATGTTTGGGACTAGTGACGTGGGATATCAGCAAAGAGAGGCGACATTCACTATTCATCTGTAAAAATATAAATAGTTCTATAAATTACTCATCGTCAAATATATCAGAGGGTGCACTAGATATGACTCATGTATTAGTGTACATTATGTATCCTACCTAAAATCAAAATTAAAGCTGTAGTGGATACAGGATCTTCAACCTCGCTTGTAAACTTATACCACCTTGATAAACAATTCGAACATCCCTATCTTTATTCTCCCTGAACAGTAAAATGAAGCTTCCATTCGGACAAAGGCTCAATTACACTCAATTTAAGATTGATACTACAGCATATATGCACGAGTTTCTTGTAGTAAAAACATTAAACACGCCTCGATAATATGGTGTGATTTGATAAAGATGTCATGCTCTCGAGGGTATTCGTCCAAACTATAATTCATGGTCTGCCCTTTGCATTTTAGTCCAAACAGGACGGCTCGGATCGGTTTTGGGCTGACTACAGAAAACTCAACAGCATTACCAAACGGGACCGATATAAAATGCCTACCGTTGAAGATATAACAGACAAAATCAGTTATTGTCAAATTTTCTGGACCAATGACGCTAAAAGTGTGTAATGGTAATGCCTCTGGAAAAAAAAATCAAAAGAAAACACAGCTTTTCTATGTTCATGGATTCGAGAAATTCGAATTCAACGTTTTGCTTTTCGGAATTATCAACGCTACATCTTACTTCTAACGTATGATTGATCGAAACAGGACGTTTTGGCGCAAAGAGGTTTATAGCAACTATGGTTTATCGACCGCGCCTTTAGTCATTAGTGTTTGGCGCCAAAGGGCTAGTAGGAGAATTGTCCGCGCCATCTTTTAAATGTATTATATATGGCGGGAAATCCTTCATTTTTGTTTAAATAACGTAGCAATTTACATAATGTGATTTCAGTAAAAATGAGGGTGGGACGTTTTGGCGCAGAGCGTTCTATTAAACCTGTCTTGAGTCTCTAGAAGTGGGCTAGCTAAATTTAGACAGAATATTATTGGCGCCACCTTTGAGTGTTGTCACTATTTGGCGGGAACTATTTAATCACCATTAAAACTATGTAAATTTGTTCGTAATTCAATTTTAGCAACAACGATATTTGAGGTTTTGGCGCAGAGCGTTTAAACGTTTTCTTTGAGCTCAAAAGAGGTTTAGTGTAAGAGATTTATATTAACTTTTATTGTCGACACCATTATCTTTAATCATTTTTTGGCGGGAAACATTAAATAGTTTTTCATAACGTTAAATTATTTCCGAAAATTGGGGTTTTATTTGTTTAATTTAAAAATAGTTTCTCATAGATCCGTTGTCGCGATATATTTTTACCAAAATACATGCCGTGTATTTTTTTAAAAGATTCAGTAACTTTTAAGCTATAATTTGAATAGTTTAATTGTGCTCAACATGAACAACTGTATAAAATCATCAACATAAACGTTTACATCAGTTATTGATGATAAAGAGGCAATAAATATCTTATTTATTTTCATTCATTTTGAGACTGCTAAAATGGTTTTTTTCAAACTATAAATTAGAAGTAGAGCAATAATTTGTATCGAATAACATTTGATATTTAATTGGGTTAAGGCAGAATTTCTCAACGCTGTGAATAAATTACTATTATGTATACCTCATCAAAACAAACATTGAAAATATGAAATTTTGCCGGTTTATACTTGTAAAACGTCAAATTTAACAAATGTATACTGTTAATATTTTAAATTATATTTAATAAGTTATC
>JWZT01001984.1:17837-30936 GCA_000827895.1 Thelohanellus kitauei
TTTTAAGGAAATTGTTGTAATAGATAATATTTAAAACTCTTCATAGCTGTCTTATATATCGTAACGAATATTGGCATGTAGGACAAATAAAATTTTATTATTTGTTAATGAACTACTTTTGAGCTTGCCGCGCACAAAAATTTTATTTAATAAATTTCCGCGCACAGGGTCATTCTTCCGGGCGCGGATGTCAAAACCTAGAGGGAACATAGGACAGAACCAATATGTCCTTTATGAATCAGCTGTATCATTTCAGCATGAAGACTCTGAATTATAACATGTAGAAAGCTTCTATTCGTAATTCGACAATCAGCTTCAATGTAAAGGTGTTCTCTATTGATATAAAACCAGAATAGGGGCGAATTCATTTGAATTTTTGGCCATTCAGACATCACGTTGGAACTGATTTGTCGAAGAATCTCGTCTTTTATTGTCTTGATTCCAATCTTGTTTTCATTTATTGGAATATTGATGACCTTGATAGAAATTATGAGTTGGGAAAATTTTTGGTCAAATTTAGAGTCATATCCACACGGCAATCGAGATAATACATTCGAATTCGCATTCTGTTTACCAAGTCGATATCTGCTTGTATAATCGTACGCCATTAATGTCATATTCCATCTCTGTATGCGCGGCCCAGCCACTATTGGCAACTTTTTACTATCAGCGAATAGATACAATTTTAATTGTCATTTACTATCTAGAAGCGGCGTCCACAAAGAAATTTGTGAAATTTCTGTGATCCATATATGATTGCTAAGCCTTCACGTTCTAATTGGGAATATCTTATTTGATACTCCTTATAGTCTTTGATATGTGTGCAATTGAACGTTCTGAACCATCATGAAACCGATGTGAAATGACTGCACCTATACCAACCGGGATGCATCAGTGTATAGAATCACCGGAAACAAAGGATCAAAAATTGTAAGAAGGGATAAATTTACAAGTTTGGTTTTTAAATTTATGAAGGCATCTTTTTGATGTTTTTTCCTTACAAACCAGGCTCACTTTCGTCTCAATAAATTCAAAAGGTCGGTTATAATCGCATAGTTCGGAGTATATTTTGATTAGAAAATTAACTGATCCGATAAAGCACTCAAGTTCGGCTATGTTGCTTGGCTTTGGCAACTTTATATTGGCCAGTACTCTTAAAGATTCAGGCCACATACCCTCATAAGAAATAATTCGACCCAGATAGGTAACATATTTCTTGAAAAGCTAATATTTCTCTCATTTACAGGAAAGTACAGTTTGTTCCAAAATAAAAAGAACATTCTTCAATGTTGAAACATGATCGTCAAATGATGCCCCGCTGACGATGCTATCGTCCATAAACGTGGTGAAGTTTGTAACTTCACCAAGTTAAGACTCAAGATACCTCCGAAAATGCCTTGAGCGCTAGCCACTTGAAGGTGATTCTGGTTTACTTATAATGACCAAATGAGTGCTTATAACTACTAGCCGTTTTCAATCCTGATTTAGTGGAATTCGATGGTATGAATTACTCAGAACTATCTTTGAAAATATCTCTCAATCCTTTAGTTTCGGCAACAAGTCATTTATTGTAGGTATAGGGTGGTGATCACCTGCATTTGTGAATTAATCCAATCGAACATTAGCCCGAATTATAATTTCAGCATTCGATTTCGACACAACAACTATCGGAAAGCCCTTACAGTATGTGGCAATTTGATTAAAATGTTGTCCACAACCAACCGATCTATCTCCTTTTTAACTCGCTGATGAAGCGCATGAGGAATGCTCCTGATTTTTCGAATCTGTGAATAGCCTTAGCTGTGAGCAGTAGATTAGACATGAAATTTCGACACGTACAGACATTGCTCGTGTCGAAAAGTCTTTTGAAGTCTGAAATTACGTGTACTTTGGTTATCCGATGCGATTTTAAACTGATGAAGTTACACTTGAAAATTGGATTCATATCAAATCTATACCGCACAATGACATCAACTCTAAACACATTCTCACACCTATCATAACTGACCACCAGAACCGGATCTATGACTTTTTCTATGTTATGTTCGAGCTATTCTTCTATGCACCAGAGAATCAGAACCTGACTACCCCCCACGGCTGTTATACTCTTTACATTTTTCTTTTGGAATTTTGGCCTAAATCACGATATGTTTTTTGTATTAATAGTTGTGCAGGAAGATCCTGGGTCTATAAGAAATTGAATCATTTTGCGGTTTCACCTACTTGAATGTTTTTTAACTGAACATTATCTTCGTGCCAAAGTTTGAAAACCTTCCTATCGTTAAACATCGCTGAATACTTAGGATTTCGTTTCTGGAAACTGTGTGGGTATTTTGAACGACCTACCTCATCTATTAGACCTAATCTCTTACATTTCTGGCATACCCCCTTGAAACATATCAATCCTTCTTTCATGACTTCGACCTCTTCCAATCCTCTTTACCCTTAAGGCTACCCTTGGGATTGATTTTATTCACTTATACTATTGGTTCTTCATTTTCAATTACGTTTATAGTCCTTGAGGTGATAACATGTGCCTCCGCTATTGACACGGCCTGCTCAAGTGTAGGAGCCTTTTTCTGTAACAGTGCAGCATGAATATCTGGATAAGTAGATCGAAAAAGTATTGCGTCGCGTATATTCTCATCTTTCAATGAGCACTGCCAGCTACTATTCTGGAACTCTCAGCGGCACCTTTTGGCTGTGGTCCAAAGTTCGGCTATTCACTCACTCTATGTCTAGGTAGGCTTTAGGTAACACCTTTTGAATTCCACTCACGGGTGAATATAATGAATTTCCTTTCCGAAAAAATCAGAAAGGGCTTTGATTTTATCCTCTTAGGGGCCTTCATAATGAAGCTCTGGAAGATGTTTTTTCAGAAGACTGGATGTCGCACTATCAATCAACGAAAGCATGCGGGAATTTTATCCATTTCATTAGTAATGCCATGGGAGTTGAAATGATACCTCAAGCGCTTATGATAACTTCCAAACTCCTCTATTCCAGGATCAATATTCTTGAAGGCATAAACGAGATTTTCATTTGACAACAGTATAGTAAAAAATTTCTATCACCATCCTCTGCTGATACTGAATTAGAGCCTGGGTCTGCTCCTTCTAGCACTTGATGAAAGTCTTTAGACATTAAGCCAAATCTTCTGACATCCCTCGTCGCCAACGGATATGAATGTATTAGAAGATAATCTAGTCATGCTCTATATGTTAATTATGTATCAGTTTCCATCAACCGAAATTGAGTGCACGCTTCACAAATTAAGCAAAAACCGATTACCAATCCATTCCCTGAGTCCACTTCTCCCCGGAACCACCGTTGAGGTTTTCTCAGGGTCTGAATGAGCTTTTGTGTGATTTCAGCCCACACCGGATTTTTATGGTTACGCCTAGCCATAAATCTGTCCAAGGCTTGCATAAATTGTAGGGGATATTAAGCATCAGCCGCTGCTACTATGCCAGCAACAGCGAAACCCCAGATGCACTCAGTCATTAGTGCAAACACGGACGCCGCGTGAAGGCTACTGAGTCCGGTCCACATATGTACGATGATAAAAAAAATATTTTCTGGTGGTTTAGAACCTGTGTAGCCTTTTAATTTATATGAATTATAAGATTAAGTTTATAAAAAATCAGAGTTTAAGAAATTTACTAGCGATTTACACTTCAATAATTCTTCAAAGCCATTACTATTTTATTTAATGGTATTTCTGATAAAATTTTGAACGTCCGGATTAATGAGATGAACGGGTGAGAAACGCTTAAAACCCAAATGAGATGTTAAAAACGAGAAGAATTCATAAAATTAGATTTAAAAACGTAAATATATCGATTCAATTCTGTTTATTTTTATCCTTTTCTTTTGTCTCCGGATCTGAATTGTTGATTTATTGAATTCAATCTGATCCCGAAAGATTTTCGATGATAATCTTTTGTTTAGCCTGGATCTGAGACTGCCTTTTTCGACGATGGCAGCCTTTGATTCTTTATTCTGCTCCTATTTAATAATTTATTTATCCAAAAATAATGTGGTCTGTTTATATGATAAAAATAAAAATTTAACCTAGTGATTTTTAAATGCAGACCACACGAATCGTAAAGTTTTTGTGAGTCCCACCTCATTTCTCATATACTCAAGGTCGCAGAACTGTTTGAACATCTTTGCTATTCTCGGTTTGGATTATGATTGATAATAATCATATATCCATGTATGTTATAAAATAATCCAAACTTCCTTTACATTGGTACGTGCACCGATGGTTCTTACATATTACGATATCTAAGTACCATAAGCGTACTTCTGAAAATCTAAAACAAGAGTACAGACATTCTAAGTTCATGTATGCTGACACAAAATCGATCGCTTGATGATCTGCTTCTTATATAACAGAAATACATTAAATTTGTAACACAGAGTGCACCGGATCAAACAAGTCTGTTAACCCATATCAGTCCCTTCATGCGATTAAATGGGATAGTCGCTGCTACTTTCTAGTCTACATAATTGGCCATCCTTATTTCTCGTTTTTAATATTGGATTATTCGCCTTATTTAAATAGATGTCCGAATTGTGGTCGATCAATGACGAAACATCTTTTGATACATGATGAAGTCCCATAAGCGATAAGCTTAGATATGGATCATGATAAAACAAAGTTTTGTTTTCCAACTGAATTTAAAGTTTATCGCCTACTCTGGTTCAAAAAGCTTTATGGGATTTTGGATGATCTGGTGAAGGTACAGCAATAAAATTACTTAATAATTGGACCTTCCATCTATCATGAACGTACAGAAAACAAACATTTCCTTTTAAGGTTTACGATCAATGGCGACGAGAAATATTTGCTGCTTGTTGATAATCATTCTCACGAGAATGGCTGATTTTCCAGAGATAGAGAAATATACACCAACTTTATGCAAGTATATAATCCATTAATACATTAAGGAATGATTAAAAGGAGGTGGTATCATTGAATGATGAATCAAATTCTTAATAAAATTGAATCGTTAAACTACGACAAAGTTTAGAAATTAGCACCCCTACATATTTATAATATTGAAGGTTATTAGTCGNAATTGGCATGGTCTCGATATATTACGGACTGGATCGGAATACCCTTTAAGATTTTCTAAAACAGTTAAAAATCATGAATTAAACATTGTAATTTCATATTTGTTATTAGGTCAACAGTATTTTAATTGCATTGCGTATATTAAAAATACCGTTAGTAAATTATGTTAAAATCAAATGAAATTAACCGCTATATACGATAGCTATGGATAAACGAAGCTATAAGACGTGTATCGTTAATGAATTACCTGTAGATGTAATACATTTAAGTCTTTTATTAAAAACTATTCAAAATAGTTGACCAGTAAACCGGGTCGAAATTTGAGTTTTTTTTGGGAGACAACATTTTAACAAAACGGAAAAATAGACCGAGTTACAAAAAAGTGTTGTTAAATACAATCAAAATCATTAATTTATCTTAAAATAATATAATACTTAATATTTCTATTCCCTTCGCCCAGTAATAAACGTTTCAAAGATGATTTGCAAATTTAATTTGTTCAGTTTCATGTATTTTGAGTTTACAAAAGCTATAATTTTTGTTGTCTACAATCAGACCCATCCGCAAGTATTCTTGGATTCCATATATAGAAACAACATATTAACGATACTCGACAATATATTTCTTCTCTTTAATGTTAAGGCTAGTGTTTGATTTATATTTGATGGTATATAATGCGCATTCCACGAGATATGAAAACGAAAATTACGAAGTATTTTAAATATTACTTCGTCTGATAATTAGAGGAAAATTATTTTTGGTTTAAGCTGATACGGTTTACAGTATATTGACAATGAACACAATTACACATGCAGAATTAGTAAGCTATGTACATAAACGACATGATTATTTCAGAAATATTTTGTTAAATATAAACAAAAAAATTTATATAGAAGACATGTTTGAAATATGACCATAGGTTTATGTATATCAATTAAGGCAAAGAATCAAGTAAATACAGAAAAGATGATCGTCAATTTTTCTGATTATATATGTAATAATGAATACGAAGAGCCCTCATGTTGTTTGGGTTATCTGCTAAGATATATAAATAAATTGTATGGCCATAACTCAGTAATATATGAAAAAAATATGTTGTTAACAGAAAAATTTCAGTATAAACATCTGAAATTTCACCAGATAATCTTTTATAGGTTAATAAAAAATTCTGTAAAGTTTAAATGGATATGATTTAATTTGTATTCATTTTAGGCCAAAAACGGTTGATCTGATATAAGGAAAATTTTTCATACCTAAAAACCATGTTTTTATAAACATAAAATAGAATAGAGGATAATAATAACATTGGTACCGTTAAAATTCACACACATGTGACCTTTCTGTTATCTCCAAATCTCATATGATACAGAATTGTTCGATTATCAATTTTGAGGCTAAAATGTCTCTCTCTTAAATAGTATCCGTATATATACATATATTGAGTTTGATTAAAATCCCGGAAAATATTTTATGCTCTCACTAAACAGATCAAGATTGAGGCAAACCTGAAAAGCTATAAAGAACATTTACAATGTCGGCAATTAAATGATAAATTTCTAAACATAACGATTATTTATGAGAAATTATTAATTTTATAGTTTTATAGTTTAAATATTTCAATACTAGATTATACTTGTTTTCATAATAGTCTTATCAAACTTTCTATTTTGAGATGAGTCAACGATTTAAGGTTTATTCATCAAATTAGATAAGACTTCTCTTTGGGTTTTGATCACTATTATTCTTATGGATATGCGAATACAAATGGACGTAAACTTTGTAGCTACATTTGATAATTGAAAATCTATATTGTTAATCGTTGGGTTTACAGTCAATTTACACTAAAAGGCTTTATGTTAAACTTCCTTACGAAAGACTGTTGCTCATATTTTTTAGTGTATGTAATTATGGTGGGGTATTTTTTAAAAGTTTAATAAATATTGGATTCACATTTATAGGTAGAATCTTGTTGAAAATTGATTAGGTCCTATTGTCCGAATACAATTTTTGTTTTGATTTAAGTTCGTTTTTAAGTATTCTTTATCATGGTAAAGTTCGTAAAATGGCAGGATGGCAAAAATATTTATTGTTTCCTTGTTATAAAATATATTTTAAAAATTGGCGAAATTATTTATCGATGATATACTTGTTTTTTTAATCATCTATCTATCAACGTTTTATGAATTTAGTATTGCGTACTTCGATCATTATATTTGTTTTGGTCTCCCTCTCAGTAACTGATCTTCAATTCCATTAAGAAATATATGAATGGCTGCTAAATAAACTATTGAATGGAAATCAACATTTTTAAATTAAACCGATAATTTTTTTAAACAGAATATAATGAACCTAGATTATGAATCTTACATATTTTATTAAAACTGTTTTTAAATATAAAAAAACTGAGAAAAGCATCATTTATACATGATTGAATAAAGTTTTCATATGATCATTAAAATACATCGATTTAATAATTGATAGAGGGAATTGTCATAATCTGTAAATATCTCAATCACGATTTGTTGTTATCGTGACGATTCATATACTGACAATAATTGACCAAATGATTAAATTTCGGAGTATTTAAATTTATTATAATTGCCAAATATGAAAATTAATTATTAATTTAATTACTAAGAGAGTGTGCATATCTAATATTTTATTTTTGATAGATGTTCTTTTTGAGATAATAGCTACTGATTATTTTCATATTGTAGTATCGTTTTATATTGTCGATGATTCTTAATCCGATAGATCTCCTTGGATTTAAAAATTAGAATTCCAAGAATTGATTCATATTGAATTTAATATCTCAATAAATGGTAAATATGAAAATTGTGCTGTCTATGTAATTATTTGTGTTTGATGTTGTCATTTATTAAGACGTTGACATTTCTCATGATAAACATTCTTAATATTTGTCAAATTACTTGAGAATTTGGCGTATAGATTGGATATATACGAGAGATTTCGATGTGATAATTTTCACAACTCATCAGCATCCTACAATCAATGCTGACTAATATTATTCTTCGTGTTTTAAATGTTGTCCTTCTCTAAAAATAACGAAGACTTCGCAAAAATGCATCATATAACACATGGAAGCACTAAATTTACGGTCGAAATTCTATTTAGTAATGAATACGTTGAGGCAAAGGGGTATCTTTCATCCATAAATTTGTGATGTTGATGATTTTCACGAAAAACGTATGAGAATATTGAAAATCGAGAATTCGATATTAACCGTTAAATATAATGCGGCATGGTTAAAGAGCTATCTATAACTTAAATGCAAGTCCTTTGTTCAAGACGATAAAATAGAAATTAGTGAATGTGTTTAATCGAGGCAAACAAATGCCAATAGTCCGGTTATTCAGGATCCCATTGGGTAAATATTCAAATATAACAATCAAACCAAATATGAATTAGGAAATATCGATATATTTTTAAAACATGAAGATAATAGTGAGAAGAAGTTTAGAATTCGTCTTTATGTCCTTATCATTACATTCTTGGATACACAAAAAAATAGTTTTTAAATATGATAATTAGAATGCAATGTCTGTATCTTTCACGGGTACTACTGTTGTGGATGATTTTGGAATCTTTTGAGGAACTTACTCAAATGAAACTGATCCAGCGTTTAAATAAAAACTGATAGGGATATTTCTGATGAAATGAACGGAGATACATTTGATAAAGTAAATAGAGATACAACTCATGAAATTAATGGAGATAAAAATGATGAGACTAATCGTGATAAATCTGATCAAATCAACCAGGAAAAAGGATTCTGGACAACAAAGACAATAATCGCTATAATTTTATCGACTGTGGCAGTTATAATTTCTGTGTTGATCATTATCGTCACATTTCGTTGAGGAAAATCCTACCATTCTGCAAAGGATTAAGTAATAGGAACGCTAAAAGCTAAAAAAAACTGCCTTAATTATACAATTAAAATTCTATTAGGTTCATTTTAAATATATATGATTACTAATACAAGATATTCAAGTCTATTTGGCCTGTTTTTCGAATCAAGTTAGCTTTTCTTCAATTCAATTATGCTTTTTTTACTCATGAAGAGAACTGATAAATTTTATACAAAATAATCTTGAATTAAATTAGCTATGAAAATATATTTAAGCATAAGTTTTGATTGCTAAATTGTTATTATATTTTCAAGTTTGTTATGTTAACTTGTTCGAGAAATTTGCATTTTTATTAAAAAAAATCTATGAACATAATACAAAAATTTCAGACAAAAGGCCCATTTTTGGTGACTTAACCTCATTGGCCAACCTTTGCACGCATGCGTAAGTGGTAAACAGGATATTGGTTATTTCCATTTATTTTAGGAAACTAATTAACGTAGTTTTTCCATCGAGTGCTTTGGTGTTTTCAATGTAGATAGCCCACTGAAATGGTGACCCGTTTTCAATGAACATATGAAAAAATGTGCCATAAATGATAATTAATTGGAAAAAAACTAAACACACAAATATACGCATTGCGCGAATATTTCCTCTACTTTTATTAGTAAGTTATTTCACGATTAAAATCTTGTTGTTTCTGAACCATGGTTGAATTTTACGCAAATTTTTTCATCATACAAATTAGTTGAGAAAATGATAAAACATTACAAATGGATATTTTGTATTCACTTTGGATTAAAAAGAGCTATGATGCATACAGATAAATCTAAATCGTGTCGAACTATTATAATTGCAGCCGTTAATATGTGAATTTCCTCTTCTATAATAATATTGTTTAGCAAATAAATGTCGAAAATAGAACAAGCGAAAGGAATTGTCAAACAGAAACTAATATTCGAAACGAAGATGAATTTTTTATGACGTTTTGGATCTTATGAAATATGACAAATATTCATCTGAAAATGATTTCGTCCATACTAGTTTTAATGTCAAAAAATTAACTTAACTTACTTCCTCTACATTATTTTGTTTTGTTTTTTTATCAATAAGTACATAAATGAGTGGATAAAAAATTGTTTTAAAAGTTAACACTGTTTAGATGTATCAACATTTAATTCGTGAGATAACATCATCTCATCAAAGTTGTGAAAATTCTCGAGCATTATTGCATATTTCGGTGTTGTTTATAAGCATCAAAATTATGAAATGTTTTAATAATTTTAATATATCTTCATTGAAAACGGTGTCCACATTTCAATGTTTGTCAATATTTAAACTGTTAAAAACCTGTTTTGAAACAGAGACTATTAAAATCATGAAATAAATAGAACAAAAATATAATATTTAGACTCTAGATGTGCGTGTTTAAATAGGACCATATTGTTTAGTTGCCCAAAATATGTTCCGTTTATCCAATAAATTTATACGGTTCTCCAAGATTATTTTAAAAATAATCCGTGTTTCTCTAGATTATTCAACACTTAAAACTGCAAACGACTGTAACAATGAAACCATCGATAGGTTTTAGGTAATTTATTTTAAAAGCTGATAATAAGGACTTCATCTTATGTGATGTTTATCAGTTCTGTACATTAATTAAAAAAACACATATTTGTTTGAAAATCAAATAAACTGAATTGAAAACCTTGTAATATATTGGCCAATCGTCATAATAGTCAAGAATACTTTCATTTTTCATTTCAGGGACACAAAGTCTTATTCTGCCGAATCTTACCTTTACTTTGCTTAAATATTACATTTGATGACAACTCATACAATATATTATGATATCACTTGAGACATATTTAATTGTGATAAGCGGAAAATCCTAAAAATGCAATCATAATGTCCGCAATTAAATTATCGATTTGTGAACATAACCACTATTTACGAAATGATGCTTTTACAGTTATTTGTTCAAATATTTCAATAATACCCGATTATGTTTGTTGGCATTATAGCCTCCTCTGATTTTCTTCGTTGATACAATAGTCGACGGTTTAAGGTATATTCATTTAATTGGATGACTTCTCATTTGTGTTTAAGGCAGTTTTATTGAACTGGATATTCGAATACAAATAAACATAATTTGTGTAATTACATTAAATATCTGTAGATAAATATTATGAATCGCTTGTTGTACCTTCAAATTATACCTATTAACGCTAAGTTCAGGTTTATCACGAAAGAATGTATAAAATATTGTTGAGTGTACCTGTATATGATGGAGTGTGTTTCAACGGTTAAATAAATATTGGATATATATGTACGTAGAATCATGTTTACAATTCACTCTGTTTGAATACCTGATACAATTTTTGTTTAGATTTAAAGTGAGTTTAAAAGTTGTTTTATCATGTTACAAATATTTTAATGGCGGGATGCCAAAAATTAAAATGCATTGCCTTAAAAAAGATTAATCAATTAAAAATTTGTCAGTTCGATAATTAAAAACTTTCATATTTTAATAGTTTAATATAACACACTTCGACCATCATATATGATTTTAGTCACCTCCCTCGGTCACCAATTTTTAATTTCATTTTTAGAGATATCAATTGAGACAAAAACAAACTTTTAAAAGTTCCTTAAAATTGTGGAAGTTTACTGAAATGTTATAAAGATAGAATAGAATTCAACTGGGGTTCGATTCAAAATTATTTGACTCGATCTGTTCTAAATATTGTTCGGCTGAATAAAATCCCATCATTCATATATAATTAAGTTCAATTTCAAATTTTGATGAAAATAAATCGATTTTAAATTCGATAGTTGGAAATAGTTTAAGCTGAGAATTTCACTACAACGATTGATGTTTATCCTGATTATTAATAATCTGCGAATAATTGACTAAGTTTTTGACTTTCGGGATATTTCAATTTAAGGTAATTAAGAAGTATGAAAATTTAATATTAATATATTTTCTATGTATGGATTGATTGCCAAACATGAATTTTTGACAGACATCCTTTTTGAGAAAATGTCATTTGTGATTTTAATCTAGAAATATGGCATTATATTGACGATGATTCTAAATGAGAAACATCTTGTCGGATATTTCAATTAATTTTCAAAGAATTGATTCATATCCAATTTTAATTTAACTTCTCAATAGATGGTATGTATCAAAATTGTGCTGTCTATATTTATATATGTTTTTGATGTTGACATTTATTAAGGCATTGACAATTAACATTTTAAACTTACTTGGTATTTGTCAAATTACTTGAGAATTTGACTGAAAGATTGGATATATATGAGAGATTTTGACATAATAATTTTCACTAATCATTAGCATCGCACAATCAATGCTGGCTCATATTCTTCTGCTATTTTTGATATGGCCGTTCTCTAAAAATGTAGATGACCTCCCAACAACGTATCACATATCCGATGGAAGTACTAAATTTACCGTAGACATCCAATGTTATGTTCAATACGTTCATGGACAAGGGTATTTTATATCAATAAATTAGTGATATTGATGATTTTCACGAACAACGTATGAGAATATTCAAAATCGAAAATTCGATATTCACTGTAAAATATGAGGGTTTTTACAACAACCAGTGGCTAGAAATAAAATGCAGGACCTTTGATCAAGACGATGAAATAGAGTTTAGTGAATGTATTTTATCGACGCAACGAAATGACAATGGTCTAGTTATTGAGAAACCCATAGGATATAAATTGAAATTTAACAAAAAAACCAAATATGAATTTAAATTGCATAATATAGTGTTAAAACATGATGATAATAGTTGGGAAAAGGTTAGATTTCGTGTTTATGCCCTTATCATTACCTTTCCAGGATACACAAAGAAATATTGCTTCAATAATGATGACCTTACGGATATATCAGCATATTTTAAGTCCACCACTGTTGTTGATGATTTTGAAAGATATGGTGGAACTCTCTCAGATGAAATGGATCCTTCTGTTCCGGTAAAGACTGATCAAACGGATCGAGATACGACTGATGAAATGGATGGAGATACTTCTAATGAAACGAATGGAGAAATTTCCGATGAAAAGAACGGAGATGCATCAGATGAAATGAAAGGAGATACGTCTGATGAAG
>JWZT01001984.1:32133-48310 GCA_000827895.1 Thelohanellus kitauei
TTTTTTATAAAGAATCAAATAAATAGGTTAAAAACCTTAATTTTTTATACGTCAACACTATTTAGATAAATCAAAATTTTAATCGTGAAATAAACGTAACTCATCAAACTAATGAAAATTTGCGCACATGCGTGTATATTGCGCACGGCTGTTTTAATCTCTCTTAATTATCACATTTTCCAAACATTGAATCATATCATAATTGACAACTGTATCCACATTTCTACCGCTTGTCAACATTTAATCAGCTAAAACACTCATTTCAAATATATAACAATAAGTATCCATAAATATATGAGAATATCTCAAAAAGTGAATAGACTTGGAGAATGCGTGTTTAAATCGCCGTTTAAGGTTAAGCTGCCTCAAAATATGTTCATCTTGTCAAAAACGATTTTGTGGTCTTCAAAGATTTGTTAAAAAAGGAATGCGCAGTTCTCAAGATATGTCAACATCCAAAACTGCTACCTATTGTAGAAATGAGACCATCGAACATTTGCATTTATTTATTTTCAGCGCTAATTATTAGGAAACGTAATTTTTTTAAAATTTGTCAGTTCTCTTCAGGATAGAAATAAAAACAAATTGAATTAAATACCCTGTAAAATATCATAAAATGTCATATATTCAAGAATTCATTCATATTCAATTTCTGAGATGGAAAGTCTGATTCTCTAAAATCTTATCCTTAATTTTCTTAAATGTTAAATTTGAGGACAATTCATACAAAATATATTATGCGTTCACTCGAGATATATGAGGAATTATAATAAGCGGAACAGCGCCAAAAATAATTACCATATCCGCTATAAAATGATCGATTTGTGAAAATAACGATTAATTTTAAGTTTTTGGTTATAATATTTAAATAATACTAGATGATGGGTTGTTGCATAACAGCATCTTCAAACCATCTTGATTGAAATTCTAGTCAACGATTTTAGGTTTATTCATTCAATTGGATACGACCGCATTTTGGTTTTAAGGTCTATTATTCTAATGGATATTGGAACATAAATAGATATACTTTGTGTAGTTACATTTCATATCTTAAAGTCTACATTGCTAGTCGCTTGTAGTACAGTCAATTTATATAATGATTCTATAACTTCCGTTTCATCACGACAGAATTTTTGAAATAGGTTTGAGTGTACCTGTTTATGGTGGAGTATTTGGTAATGGTTAAATATATATTTTATCTACAAATATACGTAGAACCTTGTTCAAAATTTACTGTGTTAGATTGTTCAAATACAATTGTTGTTGCAGATTCTATGTAAGTGTCTACTTTTTGTATCACGGTACAATTTGTTAAATGGCGGGATGCCGAAAATGATCATTGCTTTTCGTAATAGATGATTAGATACAAAGAATGGGGGAAACGATTCATCAATGAAATATTTGTTCGTTGAATCATTAAAAATTATAAATTATTTAAGAATACAATACGCGCACTTCGATCATCATATTTGTCTGAGGTCACCTCGCTCCGTTACACATCTTAAATACCATTTTGAGAGGTATACATTGCCACAAAATAAAGTTTTTAATGCAATTAAATATTGTTGATGTTAACTGATAACTGTTTAAAATAGAATAAAATGTTGGTACGTTTCGAGTCTAAATTATTTTATCAGTGTCTGATGTAAATATTGTAAATATAAAAAAATCATACCATTTTTACATAAATGAATTCAATTATCATATTGTTCATGAAAATAAATCCATCTATATATTGATAGAGATAATATGTCATAGCTATGAATATCTCTTTCACAGTTTGTTGTTACCATGATCAGTTAAAAACAGATAAACAATACCAAATGATTAAATTTCAGAGTATTTAATTATAATTGAGATATATGAGAATTAGTAGAATCACTAAGTGGGCGTAGATTGCTGATCTATTAGTTTTGACAGACATTCTTTTTGAGAAAAGGTCATAGATCATTTTAATCTTGTAATATAGCTTTATAATGTCGATGGTTTAAAATTCGAAACATGTTTTCAGATATTAAAATTAATGTTTAACGAATTGATTCATATCGAATTTTAATTTAACATCTCAATAAATTGTAAATATGATGATTGTGTTGTTTATGTTAAAATTTGTGTTTGATGTTTTCCTTTATTGAGGCGTTGACATTTCTCATTGTAAACTTAATGATATTTGTCCAAATATTTGAGAATTTGACGAATAGATTGGATATATATGAGAGATTTTGACATGATAATTTTCACATCTCATTAGCATCCTACAATCAATGGTGGCTTATATTCTACCATTATTTTTGATGTTTCCTTTCTCTAAAAATGGCGATGAACAACCAACAACGCATCATTTATCAGATGGAAGCACTAAATTTACCGTAGACATTTTATGTATTTTTCAATACGTTCATGGAAAAAAGTATTTTTTATCAATAAATTAGGGATATTGATGATTTTCACGGTGATAATTTGAACATGCTCAAAATCGAGAATTCTATATTCACAGTAAAATATGATGGTGTATACGCCAACCAATGGCTCAAAATTGAATGCAAATTCTTTGATCAAGAGGATGAAATAGAATTTAGTGAATGCATTTTATCGACGCAACGAAATGAAAATAGTCCAGTTATTGAGGAACCGATTGGGTATAAATTCAAATTTAACAAAAAAACCAAATATGAATTTAGATACCACTATATACATTTAAAACATGATGATAATAGTAAGAAAGAACTTCAAATTCGTGTTTATGCACTTATCATTACCTTCCCAGGATACACTAAGAAATATTGCTTCCATAATGATGAGCTTGATCCAATATCGGCATATTTTACTGGCACCACTCTTTTTGATGATTTTGAAATATATGGAGGAACTCTCTCAAATGAAAGTGATCCTTCTGTTCCGATCCAAATTGATAAAACGGATGGAGATATTTCTGATGAAATGGATGGAGATACTTCTAATGAAACGAATGGAGATATTTCTGCTAAAAAAAACGGAGATGCATCTGATGAAATGAAAGGAGATACTTCTGATGAAGTGAATGCAGATTTATCTGATCAAATAAACCAGAAAAAGGGATTCTGGACAACAAAGAATATTCTTGTTATTGTTTTATCGTTTGTAGCCGTTGTATTCTCTATACTGCTCGCTGCTATCATACTTCGTTACCGCAAATCCCAACGTTCTACAAACGCTTAAGGAGGTTGGAATGTTGAGAGCTAATAAACTGCAGTTATTATACCATTTAAATATTATAATTCTAGAAGGGTCCTTTTGATTTTATACAATATCTAATACAAGGTTTTCAAGTAAATTTAGCTTTTCAGAAAATAAATTTTGCTTTTTTTCGATTCGATGTGTTTTTTTCAAATCATGAATAGAACTCAAATATTACATAAAAGTATTTTCGAAATAATTAACTTTGAAAACAATTTAATCCTCAATTTTTGAAGGTCTCATTTTTTAAGTCGTTTGCAGTTTTTAATATTGGCTCTACAAGAGAAATGTACTTTTGTTTTTGAACATATATTATAGAGCCATTTAAACATTTTTGTACAAAAGGCATAAATTTTTGTGGGCTAAACCTATCAGGCCCATTGAGACACGCAATCACCCAGTATAAACACTCCATAAGTACGTCCCATCTATTTGATTTACTAATTGGTGTATTATTCAAATGAATCTTTTAACGGTTTTAATGTTGACAACCATTAGAAATGTGGATACCGTTTTCAATGAAGGTATGATTTAATATTTTACAAATGTGATAATTTAGATGGTACCAACAATACCGCCAAATTTACACGCCTGTGTGAACATTTTCGTTAATTTGATGAGTTACGTTTATTTCACGATTTAAATCTTGTTGTTTCCAAACAGTATTTGAATTTTACGTAAACATTTCGTATAATACAAATGAATTTAGAAAATGATTCAAGCATTACATATAGATATTTTGATTCAAAATCGAAGAAAAGAGTTATGATGGATACGGATAAATCTAAATCGTGCAAAATCATTATATGTTTAGCCGTTATTATGTCAGTTCCTTCTCTAAAATAATATTATTCAGCAAATAAATGTGGATAATACAACACTCTGAAGACCTTTGTTTCATAAATTTCGATAAAACAAATATTAAACTTTGATGATGATTTGGATCTTCAGAAATATGAGAAAAAATAATCTGTAAAGGATTATGTCCATACTAGTTTAAATATACAAAAATATAATTAAATTACTTCCCCTCAACTATTTTGTTATGTTATTTTATCAAGAATTAAACAAATGTGTCTAAAGCAGAATTTTTTTAAATTCAACACTGTTTAGATACATCTATATATAAATCGTGAAATTAAAATAACTCACCAAATTAATGGAAATGTTTGCTCAATCGTGTATATCTCAGGGTGTGATTTTTAACCGCCTAAATTTTGGCATTTGTAAAAATAAAATTATATCTTCATTAAAAGCTGTATCCATATAAATAAGGATTGTCAACATTTAAATTTTGAATGCACGATATTGAAAAACACACAAATTAGTATCCAGAAATAAATGAAAATAACTCAAATAGTCTATATAATTGACGCAAGACCGTTTAAATTGCCTATGAAGTTTAGCTGCCAAAATATAGGTTCTTTTTTTTTAAGTTTATAAGGTCTTCCAGGATTTTTCAAAAAGTAATGCGCATTTCTCAAGATAAGTCAACATTTAAAACTGCTAACGACTGTAGCAACGAAGCCTTGGAACATTGGCGTTAATTTATTTTCAGCTCTAATTATTAGGAAACGTAATCTTTTTAAAATTTGTTAGTTCTCTTCAGGATTTGAAATAAAAACAAATTGATTTGAATACCCTGTAAAATATCATAAAATGTCATATATTCGAGAATTATTTCATAGTCAATTTCTGGGATGGAAAGTCTAATTCTCTCAAATTGTATCCTTACTTTTCTTAAATGTTACATTTGAGGACAATCCATACAAAATATTTTATGCTGTTACTCGAGATATATAAGGAATTATGATAAGCGGAACAATGCCCAAAAATAATTATCATATCCGCAATTAAATGAACGATTTGTGAACATAACGATTATTCACGAAATAATGATGGTTGTACAGATTTTTGGTTCAAATATTTAAATTATAATAAATTATGCCTGTTTTCAAAATAGCCTGCTCAAACTATCTTGATTGAGATTATAGTCAACGATTTGCGGTTTATTCATTCGATTGGATTATACCGCATTTTGGTGTTAAGAACTATTATTCTTTTGGTACATTAGAATATAAATAGACATTTTTTGGGTAGTTACATTTCATATCCTATAAATAATATTGCAGGTCTCAGGTTGTAAAGTATATTTATTCCAAAATTCTAACTTTCGGTTCATCACAACAGAATGTTGGAAATATATTGAATGTAGCTGTTAATGGTGGAATATTTGGTAATGTTAATAAATATTATTTGATTTAAAAATGTACATAGAATCTCGTTTATAATTAAACGCGTTGGAGTATTCCAATAAAATTGTTGTTCAGATTCGGTATTAGTGTCTAGTTTTTTATCATGATACAATTTTTAAAATGGAGGGATGCCAAAAATTATTATGTATTTCTATTGCTTCAATAAAGAGGTGCTTAATCCAATAACAGCTTATTTTACTGGCACCACTGTTGTTGAAGATTTTGAAAGATATGGTGGAACTCTCTCCGATGAAATTGATCATTCTGTTCCTATCAAAACTGACCAAAATGATGGAAATATTTCTGATGAAGTGAATGGAGATACATCTGATGAAGTGAATGGAAATATTTCTGATGAAACTGATCGTGATAAATCTGATCAAATCAATCAGAAAAAAGGATTCTGGACAACAAAGAATATTATCGCTACAGTTGTATCGACTGTGGCAGTTTTAATTTCTGTGCTGCTCGTTGCATTCATACTTCGTTACCGCAAATCCACGCATTCTTGAAAAGCATAAGAGAATGTATATTCGGAAAGCCTTATTAACTATCGTTATCTAAAATTATAAGATTAAAAATCAAAAATGTTTCATTTTTATTTATATCATTACAAATAATTTAAAAAATATTCGCCTTGAATAAGCTTTTGAATTCTCTCAAAATTTGAGAAAAATATATTCCTATTTTTATTTAAGATTATACAACGTAATTTTCAATATAATGAAGACGTTGTTTATCATTCTTTTTCATATTGAGTATGCGCGCGCTTTACAACGAGTAATTTAAACTTTTTTTCTTGATATGAATGTTTTAGAAGATAATCTAGTTGTGGGGCTATGCTTTAATTATGTATCATATTCCTCGTCTTCTTGAAAGAGTTTAATTTATTCATGAGTCGCTCTGATCGTCTGAGTGGAATGAATAATTCTCTAATCACTGATTCTTCTTCACACTCGTCATCATTTTAATAAAGAATGCTTCTTGATTCTCCGGTTTTTTCCCTTCAGAAATGTCGCCAGATTTGGTTTTTATGTCAGCCAGATCGTTTTGAAACCTGTTGGGACATCAAAGATCGTAGATCTGACCTGTTTTGCTATATTTCCATGAATGCATCTCCTCGAAGTGTCGTATTCCCTCGCCCAGACACGATCCTGAGGTTTAAACCTAGTATTGGAAAAATACTGTTTACTTTTATTTTGTCGATTTGATGGATCTCAGAAATTTCTGATTTGACATCCGTGAAGCAACTCCGATCGTGTCTTGTCACTTGAAAAGTGCGTAGAACAATATGTCATTTGAAAGTTAAAATCCCTATCGTCTACAGAGCAACCACTCTCAATCAACTTCCAGATTGACTGCTTTAAACTTTGAACGAGTCATTTTGCTAGAACATTGGCCTAAAAATGGTATGGTGGTTAAAGAACATGGTCAATATTTAAACCAGTGCAAAATAATTTAATTCGTCGAAATCCAATTATCGATCATTATCGGAAACAAGGGTTTCAGGAAGACACTCTCCAGAATATATTGCTTAAGAGAACATATTGTATGGTTGGAATCGGCCTTATTTACTCGAAAAACAAAAGGATAATGCGTCAACCAAAATGAGCTACATTGAGTTCATGAAAGGACCCAGAAAATCAATATGCAGTCTTTGGAACGACTTCTGTGGTGCTTGCCTCGAAACGTAGAATATATTTTGCAATCTTGCGTTAGCTCTACACGAATGACAGGATTTCATCAAACGTTCAATATCATCATCCCTATTTTGCAAATGCTGTAGCCCCTTGCAAGCTGCTTACTTACACAGAACCCAAATGTCCTTTATAAATAAGCTGTAGCATTTCAGCATGAAGACTCATTGAATTAAACCACGTGGAAACCCTCTATTCCTAATTAGAATATCATCATACATGTAAACATGTTCTCTTTTGATATAAAACCAGAATAGCGGCGAATTCGTTTTAATTTTGGGCCATTCAGTCATAGCATACGAACTGACTTGTCAAAGAATCTCGTCTATCCTAGTCTACATTCAAATCGTATTTTCATTCATTGGAATATTGATGACCTGGATAGCATTTAAGAGTTGGGAAAATTTTTGGTCAAATTTAGAATCATGACCACATGGCAATCGAGATAATGCATCCGAATTCGCATTCTGTTTACCAGGTCGATATCTCGTTGTATAATCGTACGCCATAAACTTCATATTACATCTCTGTATGAGATGCGCCGCATATCTTGGAAACTTTTTTCTATCAAAGAATAGAGTATAAGATTTTTATTGTTAGTTACTATCGGGAAGCGGCGTCGATAAAGAAATTGCTGAAACTTTTGTAACCTATGTATGATTGCTAAGCCTTCACGTTCTAAATGGGAATATCTTCTTCGATACTCATTTAAAGTCTTTGATGTGTGGGCCATTGGATGTTCTGAACCATCAGGAAACGATTAGAAATGACTGCACATATACCAACAGGGGGTGCATCAGTGCATACAATCAACGAAAGCTTAGGATCAAAAATTCTAAGATAATGAAATTTATAAGTTAGGTTTTCAAATTTTCGAAGGCATCCTGTTGAGGTTTATTCAATACAAACATGCCTCTGTTTTGTCTTAATAAATTCAAAGGTTCGGTTATCATCGCATAGTTCGGAATATATTTTGTATAGAAATAAACTTTTCCGATAAAGCGCATAAGTTCAGCTATGTGGCCTAGCTTTGGAAACTTTATGATGACATATACTCTTGTTGATGCTTGCCTCATATCATCAGAAGAAAGAATCTGGTCCAGATATGTATCTTCTATCTTTAAAAGCTCACATTTCTCTCCTTAAAATAAAATTTCATTTTGTTACAATATAGAACGAACTTTCTTTAATATGGATATCTTATTGCCAAATAATGCTCCGCTAATCATAATATCGTCAAAACACGTAGCGCAGTTAAAAAATTCAACAAGTATTGACTCAAATTACGTCTGAAAAATTGCTGAAGCACGAGCCCTACTGAAGGGTAATCTGGTGTATTTAAAAAAACCAAAGGACGTGCTTATAACTACTAACCGTTTTGAATCATTATTTAATATAAAGTAATGGTATGTATTACTCGGATCTATCTTTGAAAAGATCTGCCGGTCCTTTAGTTTCAAAACCAAGTCATTAATTGTAGATAAAAAGTGTTGATTGACGTGCAATTGTGAATTTAATCCAACTCCAATGTAAACGCGAATTCTAATTTCAGCATTCACTTTGGTCACAACAACTATCTGGAAGGGCCATTCAATATGCGGCGCTCTGGTAAAAATGTTGTTCGCCACCAACTGATCTATCTCCTTTTTCACTCGCTCACGAAGCTCATAATGGAATCCTCATAGATTTTTCGAATCTTGGAATGGCTAGATCTTGGAGCTATCGATTAGCATGGAAATTTTTACACTTACCGACTTTTCTCGTGTCGAAAAGTCTTTTGAAATCGGAAATTACGTTTTCTTGCCTTATCTGATTCGATTTTGAATTGATGAAGTTACATTTGAAAATTTGATTCAGATCAAATCTAACCGCTTAATGACATCGACTCACCACACATTCTCACACGTCTCAGAACTGACCAACAGAACCGGATATATAACTTTTTTCTGTTCTATATCCGAGCTTAACCCCTATGCAGCGGAAAGTATGAACCTGACTACCATCAATGACGGTTATACTCTCCAGATATTTTATTTTTAAATTTTTGCCTTAATCACGATATGTATTTGCATTAATAACTGTGCAGGAAGATACTTTGTCGATAATAAATTGAATTTATTTACCGTTTACCCGTACTGGAATTTTTTTAATTGATCATTATGTTCGTGTCAAAGTGGTAAAACTTTCCTCACCTGAAACTTCGATGAATACTTAGGACTTTGTTTCTGGAAGCAGTGTGGGTATTGTGAACGACCAACCTCCTCTATGTGAACTAGTCGGTAACATTTCTAGCATACCACCTTGAAAAACCTGTAATCCTTTCTTTGATGATTAATAAAGCCATCCTTGCAGCCTTCAACCTCTGCCACTTCTTTTTACCCTCAAGGCTACGCTTGGAATCGAGTATATTCATTTGTACAACTAGTGCTTCATTTTCAATTACGTTTAAAGTCCTTGAGGTAAGGACAATTGCCTCCACTATTGACAGGACCTGCTTAAGGGTAGGAGCCTTTTTCTGTAATATTGCAGCCTGAATACCTCTATGAGGAGTCCGAATAATTATTGCTCGTATATTGTCGTCTACCAATGACCATTGGCATCATCTATACTGACACTCGCAGCGACACCTTTCGGCGATGGCCCGATGTTTGGCCACCCATTCCCTATATATCTTGGAATGCTATATGCAACACCCATTGAATTCCACTCTCGTGTGAATATGATGAATTTCCATTCCGTAGAAATCCGAAAATTCTTTTATTAAATCATCCTAGGTTTCTTCTGAATGATTCTTCGGAAGAAGCTTCTATAATAGACTGAATGTCGCACTGCCAATCCATTAAAACATGCGTGAATTTTATCTTTTTCATAGCTAATGCCATCGGAGCTGAAATGAGCCTCAAGCGCCTATGATAACTTCCAAACTCTTCCTTTGCAAGATCGAAATTCTCGAAGGCAGGAACGATAGTCTGTTTTGAAAACAGCATAGTCTTACTCTACATCAGTATCCTCTCCTGATCCTGATGAGACTGAATTAGAGCCTGGGTCTGCTCATGCGGGCACTTAAGGAAAGTCTTTGAAACTTTGGCCGAATCTTCTGTCATCACTACTCACTAATTGATATGAATGTATTAGAAGATAATCTTATGCATGCGCCCTGTATTAATTATGTATCATTTCAAATCTCGGAACAAAGGCTGTGATATTTATATTGGGCAACTCTCATTGAGAGTATAACGCATGATTAATTTTAGTTTCTCCTTTCCCTAGCGAACAGTTTTTTTAAACAAATGTTGGACGATCTTTGAGTAGATAGGCATAAAATAATCATTTTAATTCAAGAAATTCTACTCAATCATTAGAAAATACAGATTTTGTAACACCGATAAATTTTTTTATTTCATTTCGGCCTTAAATACTGTGTAAATATCGAATAGTAATACATCGGATGATGTCGTTTTTGTTATCAAAAACTATCGATCTTAAAAATATATTGGTTCATTATATTTATATCTGCTTAAAAATGAATAGTATTTTACACTAAAAGGCTTGATTTTACATTGGATTTTACTGAATAAGTCTTAAATTTATCCCTTCCGATCGAGTCTAAATGGATGGTGTGATCATACTTAATGGGTATACGAAGGTGTGTGATTGTCTGATAATCCCTCATTCCTACATTTCTTAATGAACATTGACAACAGTTCCTATGTTATATTTCCAATCATCCATCAAGAGGCTTCTAACTTTTTAGAATTGACCTATACTGATGTATATTGCTAGATGCAAAAAAAATCTCTCTGTGATGAATTCTGATTGAAATCAATCGTCGTATTAATGTTTCTGTCATTCTTACTAATTTCAACACTGAGGCAACCTTTGCCTTAATTGGGTGATTCCAATATTTGAAGTATTTTTGGCTTAGATATATTTATGCCCTACAGCTTTTGGAAAATTTGGTGAAGTAGAGATGAAAGTCGACTAATGGCAAAACGAGGATTTGCGAACCCCTGTAATGTCCTTCATAATGAGTCCGCATACCATCTCCCTTTTTGACCGATAAATCTTATACTTTTGCAGAATCTGCAATAAAACATGAGAGGAAGAACGGAATAGAAAAATTTCAAGAATCTATCTCAAGTAGAAATTCTTTTCGGAACTCACCAAAAATTTACATGACTAAGTACTTATACCTAAAAAATTATAAGCTTGATACATATATAGAACCCATCTCCGTCACTTATAATACCATTGAGGTTTAGCCCATGCGCATTGATTCGTCATTCACATGAAGCCTTTTACAGCTTTCAAATGATTCTAACTGCTCAAAAACGGATATTTGTGAAGGTATGATATACCATCAGACCACCAAAAGATTTCAACTTATAACACTCTAAACAAAAGTACCCCTTCATAAGTAGATTCAAGATTTCTACCAAATCATGGTCTTACGAATGTTTTTACTACTCTTTTTGTACATATAATCCGTGATTAACGCTTTATTAAAATTGATGTAACTGTGCTAATTAATGTTTACACTTTTTTTGTATTAGATTTCAGAAATGATTATCAATAGGGTAAAAACTTAGAATAAACACTGTTAAGACGATTATAAACTTGACGAATTGTAACGAAAATTTTAATTGTGGTATACACTATCGATTTACATATTATCAATATTTTTCTGAAATATATTTCAATGTTTGATTCGTTTTGCCACGTCAAAAATCGCAGTCTTCATATTTACACTTGTTATACTATTTTCATCGTTATACACTTTGAACATAAGCAATATGATTTTTTTGCATACAGACCAGATAATCCATTAAATAGTTTAACCAATACGATAAATGCCATATTCTTATTGTTTATTAATGACTCAGACTATATCAAATCAAAGTCTCAACGAGATAATTATTGTTATATTTATCAAGATTTACAATCAACTCAAGATGTTGTAATATCGATTTCGATTCATAGATCTTCTCTACTTTTATTATTAGGAGATGCGGTGAAACAAGACAATCAAATTCATCCGCAATAAACTAATCTTTATCGGTCGAGCACTTACGGCGGCCATCGAAGAAGTTTAAAGTACGGATATTGATACCTAGAAAATTTTCAGACATAAGACTATTTTTTATCTATGTATCAGCTCTTATTTTTCGACTCTTTTAATTAAAATAATATATGGTTTACAGATCAACTTCGTCAGTGTTTTTCGCCCCAAATATATCAATATTTAAAAAATATTTATTTCTTCATCTGCTCATACAATTCTTCTCATAACTTACATCTTTTTTTTATTTCAGCATATTGGCGTAAGAGACATCGTATTCAGAAAGTCTAATTTATATTGAGCCACTTTCGATTATATTAATAATATCGATTTCTTATCACAGGGACGCTGGTTACTCGGCATTCTTCATGTGCATCAGATCATCAATTCAATGAAGATAATTTTTTTGACACATAATTTAGGCTTTTGAACTGTTCTTTTTCTAGATCAATACACCAATGTATTTTCAGATTAGACAATGTGAAGTATCACAGAATAAATAGGCTCCAGACAATGCTGTAAGAGACAGGCCGCAGGATAAGAAAGCTTACAAAGAACTCTCTCTATTCTTCAACCAGATTGAAAATTTGAGACCAAAATCGAAGAACATTGTAAATCAACAGTCAGCGAGGTCAGAAACTGACCTATTCATCTAATAAGCTCAATAGAAATTATACACTCCGAATGTGAGAGCCATTACTTAAAGATGATACAATATATAATAAAGTGTAATTTATGCCAGGAAATTAATGAATAAATAGATACTTTTTTTTACTTTTTTAGATATTAATGTGGATAAAATATCAGTAAAAAAATGATAGGTTTAATCGGATTTAATTTACTAATGAATCGAGAAACACAAGAAGATATTCTAAACCAGTTAAAAAGCATCAATTACATATTTAAATTTAATTTTTAATACTAGGTAAACAGTATTTTAATTTCAGTGCGCATGTTTAAATTACCAATTGTAAATTGTGTTTAAAAAATAGAAATTAACATTTAAATACGATATCTATGTATAAACTAAGTTATAAGAAGCCACACTTGTACGAGTTACTTTTAGATGTATTACATTTAGTTCTATCATTAAAAACTATGAAAAATATTTTGACCATAAACCCGTTATACATTTCAGTTTTTTAGGTTCTCAAAATTTAAAAACGGAAAAATAGAGAGTGTAACAAAAAATTGTGCCTAAATACAGTCAACACCATCAATTTATCCTAAAATATTATTCACTCTAAATTTTTATTCAATTTATCCTGTCAATATCGTTTCATAGAGGTTTTGCAAATTAATATCTTTCAGTTCGGATACTTTGAGTTAAAAAAAATATAACGTTTTTAATTTGTTAGAACTCTCACCGATCGTTAATAATTATGAGATTTGATATATACAAACAACGTATTAAAGCTATTAGGCACATGAAATATTTTCTTCAATGTTAAGGCTAGTATATGATTTATATTCATCGTTTATTACGCGCATGCGAAGTTATTTTAAAACGAAAATTACGAAGTATTTAAAATATTAATTTGTCTCCAAATTCAAGGAACATTGTTTTTAGCTGAAAAATAGTCATGGTTTACTGTATGTTTATAATGAATAACAATCAAACATGCAGAATTAGAAACCTTTTTCACACAAGAACCATGATTATTTCCAAAATATTTTGTTCATCATAAACATTAAATTTACCTAGCCGACATATATGAAATGTTGCCCCTGGATTATGTATACCAATTAAGGAAAATATTCAAGGTATCTAGGGAAAAGATAGTTATCAATATTTGGGATATTAATGTACAAATGATTATGAATGGCCATCAGGTTTTTGTGTTTTCTGCTGAGTTATAAAAATATGGTATAGCAATAACTATATAATATATGCAAAATAATGTTGTTAAACAGAAAAATTTGAATATTAACATCGGATATTTTACCGGATAATCTTCTCAGGTGAATAAATATAAATTATTCAGAAATGTTCAAATGGATATACTTTCATTTGTATTCATTTTAAGATTAAAAACTGCTGATCTGATATGAGTTAAAATTCGCATGACTGTTAAGCATGCTTTTATAAAGATTTATCAAACGGGGTAAAGAATAATAAAAATTGGTACTGTTCATAATAATATAAACCTGACCTTTCTGTTGTTTCCTAATCTCAGATGATGCAGAATTATTCAATTATCAATTTTTTGGATATAAAGTCTAATTCTTTCAAATATTATCCTCACTTTTCACCAATATTGAACTTGATGAAAACCCAAAAATATTTTGGCATTCACTAGAGAGATACTTATTTGGGGCATACAGAATAGTGCCAAAAACAAATTAAGATTTCGGCAATTAAATGATCGATTTATCAAAATAAATTTCAGAAAAATTGATGCTTTTACAATTTTATTTTTAAATATATCAAAAGTACTAGATTATGCCTGATGACGTAATAGCCTCCTCAAATTATCTGATTGAAATTATAGTCAACTGGTTTAGGTTTTTCATTAAATGGATAAGACTCTAACATCCGATTCATCACGACAGAATATTAGAAATTTTATTGAGTGTACCTGTTTATGGTGGAGTATTTGGTAATGGTTAAATATATATCTGATTTACAAATTTACGTAGAACCTTGTTTTAAATTCTTAATGTCGGATTGTCCGAAAAAAAAATTGTTATTTTTGATTTAAGTTAATTTCAAAGTGCTTTTTATCATGCTAAAATTTGTAAATTGGCGGGATGGCGAAAATTGTTATGTTTTTTGTTAGAAATGATTAGATTTTAAGAATCGGCCTCACGATTCATCAATGAAATATTTGTTTGTTCGATCATTCTTAACTATCATTTTTTCATGAATATAATATTGCGCATTGGATCATCATACATGTTTTTGGTTACCTAACTCGGTTACAGGTCTTCGATTCCATTATGAGAGGAATGAATTGAAACCCAAATAAACGATAGAATGAAACTTAAAAGTGTTAAAGTTAACTTATATAATTTATCAAAAGAATAGAATGTATGTTCGTTTCGATTCGTATTTATTTTACTCGATCTGTTTAATGTTGTTAATCGAATAAAATCCCATCATTTATATATCATCGAATTAAATTTTCATATTGTTCATGAAATTAAATCGATCTTAATATTTATAGACGGGATTGGTTAAAGCTGGGAATGTCACTACCACGATTGATTGTTATCCTGATTATTCAAAAACAGAGAATTATTGACTAAGTGATTAAATTTTGGAGAATCAAATTATAATTAAGAAATATAAGAATTAGTAGAATTACTAAGGTGACGTAGATTGCAAATCTATATGTTTTGACAGACATCCTTTTTTGAAAATGTCATTGATCATTTTAATCATGTTATACATCATTGTAGTGTCGATGCTTCTAAATGAGAAACATGTTGTCGGATATTTTAATCAATTTTCAACTAATTGATTCCTATCAAATTTTAATATAACGTCTCACGTATTTTAAATATCGAAATTGTGGCGTTTATGTGATCATTGGTTTTTGATGTTGTCCTTTATTGAGGCGTTGACATTTCTCATTTTAAACTTAATTGAGATTTGTCAAATTACTTTAGAATTTTACGAATAGACTTGATATATATATAAGAGACTTCGACATGATAATTTTAACAACTCGTAAGCATTATACAATCAATGCTCGCTTATTTGCTACTTTTATTTTTGATTGCGACTTTCTCTGAACACACAGACGACGTCCCCAAAATGTATCATATATCAGATGGAAGCACTAAATTTTCTGTAGAAATTTTATCCACTTTGCAATACGTTTATGGAAAAGGGTATTTTTAATCCGAAATTAGTGATGTTGATTCGTTCCACGATAATCATTTGAAGATACTCATAATCGAGAATTCGATATTCACCTTAAAATATAGTATTAACGTCAACCCAT
>JWZT01001987.1:23042-34704 GCA_000827895.1 Thelohanellus kitauei
ACCGAGACTTTGTGACGCTGGTCGGAGAATTGTGAAGTTTTGCTTTGATTTTGACAACATGCAACCAATTCAAAAAATTACAGATGAAGAAATCTGCAAAGAGTGCCCTAAATATTTAAAATCATTGTTTGGGGCAATTTTCCTAGTTTTATCCAAGCTAGTGAAATGGATCATCGGCTTCGAAGAAATTGCAGTGAAAACGTTTGATTACTTCTTGCAACAATTCGCCTTGGATATTCAACATTTATCAGAGGAGAATCCTGGTGCATCAATTTCTCAACAAATAGTTAACTATTGCAGTATAGAAACGGAAAATTTCTCCATCTTTAATATCTCGCATCGTGCATTCGTCGATGTATTCATGGGGTGCTGCGTCGAAGGCACGATACCCCGCAACATTAAGGATCATGTTCTGTGCGATGAGAAAATTCTGATGCGGATCTGCCGACCAGCGATAACAGCACTTTCTTTCACCTCAAATTTAATGTTATTGAAGTCGATCCAATATGAATATTTTGATTGCATCATTTCTGCATATCTGAAATCAAATCTTCATTATATGTATCTGCAAGATTGGAGCGCCATTCAAATTCTAATTTCAAACTTGGATCCTGAACTTTTTCTCAAGTACATGCTTTTCAATATTGCGCCTTCCATGCAAACCCCTGTAAATTTTGAAACCCCGTTACCATCGTTGCTCAGTGTATCAGAGTTGGAACTTGATTATAATATGAGTAAATTGCTCTTCTATGTTTATAATGCATTGGTAGAACGCCATTATATTGGTGTTGCGGACAACCCAGAGTTTCGACTTTTGCAAAGACAAATCATTCATTCGTTAGCTGGAGAATACCAAACTATTGAAGACATCAGAAACAGTTTCTTTGTCTCGCAGATATCCCGAACGAAAAGCTTTTAATTGGCACACATGAAAATTACAGTGGATGAAATAATTGGGAGGGTGTCTTTTACGACATACTCTCCTGATCCTGTTGATAGGCGGGCCCTCAAACCTCCGTTCTTCAACACCGTCAACATGTTTTGCTTCGTGTACTATTTTTTAGAAAATTTGGAATTACAGGATAAGATTCTCAGCCTTTACAAAGAATATGGTTCAAAATTTCAACCCCCAGACTTACTACAATTAAGAGATGGCTTCGAAGGAATGAATAACTTCCTTTACCCGAACGCTTTTTTTGACTTAATCATTCATGTCCTTGTTGATTGGTTTGGGAATATAAGACCCAGCAAAACAGGATCAGTGGTTAATTTACTGTTAGTTTCGATGAGTCGTCGTAAAACTAAAAACGTCTTTCTGTCAACGTAGTGATTATAGATTTTACAAAACCTTTGACTTCATATTTGGAGATATTCAAGTTCCGGACAAAAACCTAATGGCTCATCTTGTGGTTTTAAAGAATCAAATGGACCACTATCTCTTTGGTTCGATCGTCGATTGTTTAATGGACTTATCTCAAATTCCGACCAATTTTTTTGGCTAGATATCAGAAAAATCACCCGATCTGATCATTTAATCAAGACTCTGTCGAGATTTGGCTTTGAAAAATTTAATGAACAAGTATGAAAATAATTTAAACAAAAAAATAGATACTAGTGATAAAAACGATCTCACTCGATGATTGACTTACAGCAGTAAAAAAGAATGATATTGGTTAAATATTTATAACCATCGTTTTTTAGCCCTTTTACCTATTTATAATGCATTCCTTTTGAAATTTAACAATACATCCAACAAAATGGAAAATTTATAAAACATTTATTATTAATCATCCGTAACATAAATAGTGTATTATTTTTTCTGGTCCGTCGTTTAAACTTAGTTAATCTAGTTTAATGTGGTGTAGTTATCGATCATTAGCAAAGCTTACACTAAAACAGACCGAGTGATTATATGGGGCCATAAAAACTAATTTCAACCTCTTATGCTATTGAGGACAAGGCTTTGTCATATTTATATCGAAAAAAATGATCTTCCTTCATACAGCTCTATTATTACTGTGGATCTAATTTCGTTGCCCTGAAACATGATGGTGGTCAAGAGACATATTCATACAAATCTAAACTGTTCCTTCTAGAGTTTTGTCTATGAAAGGCATCTTTCTACCCGTTTCTGGTAAAAGTGTTGAGATCAAACTTATAGCTTAATATTCATTCCGCAGGATTCTCCAGATGTAGATATGAAAGACGCAGGTTATCCTCGCTATGATAAGAAAATTAATTATTTTATTCATGAATCAAACATAATAAGACTACTATCTGTATTTTTGTCAGAATACATTCAAAAATGAGCTAACTCTAATTTATTTTTGAGGAGCACGAGTCGGTTGGTTTGATGAAATTATAAAAATAATTAACGATTGTGTATGTAATGTTGTTTGGCGAATGGTATATAAAAGATAAATCTCGCATAGATATCAACAAAAAGAAGACAATATGATGTCTGAGTTAAAGACAAGCCTAAATTCAATCACTTTAGCATGTATAATATTAATTAGGTCATGGTCGGATTTTTCCGTCATCGGAGGTATTGTAGATTGTTTAAATACAGCTTAATAAATATGGATGAATATATTGTGAGTGCTTGGCCAAAAGTTATTTTTGCATTAATCATATAGTGAGAATTACCTCGGATAGACAGAACCATCGCGTGTGCGTTTCTGTACGCCGCCAATATCGGAATAGACTAAATAGTATGTGTTATTATAAATCACGCGAATGGCTTAATATCATAATCTGACACTATACAACAAAATAATGATGTAGAGTGCACAAACAAGGGCACATGGAAAGAAAAATGTATGGTTAATTTATTTTAAATGTACCGATTGTCTAGTTGGAATAGACGCATGTGTTGGGTAATGTGCGACAAGATAATTGAGTGCAACAAGAACATAAACAGATTCGAGGTGCCTTATAAATAGCCTGCTCTCTTTTTTAGGTTTATGGATCATTAAAGATCAAAACAACAGCAACGCAAAAATACGTATATAACTATTGTTAATACTAAATCTGAGCAGTTAGTGCATGGCGTAAATTAAACCATTCATCATAAAGAGGGCTAGAAGCTTTTTTAAATCATAGGAGGTGTGATTGAGACAAAAATTCCAGCTCGGACACGTATGGACAACAACTTGTTCATTTTGAATCTTGTAAAAAATGCTCCCCCGCCACTCCCCCACCCCAAAAAAGTTTGGTATTAAAATAAATCGTTTTTAAACCTTATAATTAACACTAATACTTAAACGACCATTTTAATTTTTAATTATATTGTTGATTTGACACAATTTTACTATATAAGTGCATATTTGTCTGTGTTCACGATCTAATTACCGATACTTTTTTTATTTCTGGCCCAATATCAGAGTTTGATCCTCGTTACAGTTTCGATTTATTGTTGTACCACAAAAATTTAGCAGGAAAAACTGTAAGGTTTTATTAAACAATTAGATCATGTCGTTCCTTAGCCTATCAATGATTTTCCCAATAAAAGAAACATAGAAGAAGCGTAATTGCGATTTTTAACAACACACATGCTGCCACTCAGTACCTCATTGTGGAAATAGTAATCAATACACCTGAAATCCGTATATTCTACTTCAGGGGTGGGCATAGTTAAGCGGATGAGGGTCAATTAATAGCTGTTGGCTTAAAATCGCGTGCCGGATTAAATGTGGCAAATCAATAATAAGCGATGAGCTAATATATCGGTTATTAAAAGAGTTTTTCATTATAATTCATCAAATATTTCATAATTTCTGAATCAAAGTTATAAATAATTATTGGAAAGGTCTAACCAATGCTTGAAGAATTATATTCTTCCTTTAAGCCTAAAATTTTATGCATTTTGTTGAGTCAGATGATTCCATGACTTTTCTTCGCAAGACACGACTTCGCACGAAATTATTTCCGAAGACATTTCTTAGCAGGACTTTTCTTAGCAAGTACATTTCTACGTCATTCATAAATTTACAATTAAATTTACACATTTTCCATATGCCTACACTTTATAAGATATTATTGTTCCATAACTAATTAACTTTATCAATTAAACAGTAGATTTTGATATTACATATTTCTAAAAAATTCATATATTTAAATTAAATACAATTCAGACGAGGAAATTTAAAATGTTGGTGCCAGGTTGATATCGTCTTACGAGGTTTTCGATTCGTAAAGTTAGGTCTCTGTAAACTCTTCTTTGAGGAGTATTCGCACCTGCATTCGCTTGTGAAAGTCTATACTCGTTAAGATTTTGCTCTTTTTGAATGGCTTTCAAAAAAACCCAAATATTTGGATGGCTCGATCCCAAAGACTTTGAGAAAGAGTTATGCCACCCTTCAACAGCGTTGTTTGTTCTTGCTTGTCCGTCCATGACAGTTTGCATAAGGTTCCACATGTGGATTGGAAATCTAGCATTTCTTCTAATGTTGTTGTGTCCGTTTCGTCCAATCCAATTGTCCTCGAAATAATCGGTGATATATTGTAACTCCTCTATATTGTCTGCAAAAAATGGAGATGTAACGAGTGTTTCAAATCCAACAATGACATCGGAAGGTGGTAGAAATGCGAGTGCCATTAAAGTTTTAATATTAAGGCAAAAATCGGGTTCGTCTTTGTATCTGCGTAAAACTAGGGCTGATTCCTGTATTTTTCTCCAGATACATTGGCCTAAATGAAAAAAACAACCCTTGATGCTTGAATCTGGAAAAATATTTCTTGCAGCATTCATCATGCTCATTTCGAAGTCAATCAGTATTGAACCAGGCTGATAACCATCCACCACTCCACGTATGATTGCAAATACTTCTTCGCGAGAAATCCTCTCTTTGTTTGATAAAATCAAATATACCGCAGGTATAACGGTATTTTCAATCGTTACATGGATGGTAAACAATTGTATAAATATCGAAGGTACCACTTGGAATGTATCATCACAGTGCGAAAATGCACTATTTTTGAGAGCGTCTATAAATCGAACCGAGGCAAACACTAAAGTTCTTCTTGGCGAGTTATTATCGTGAATCAAGAACACCTCTCCGGACAATGAAACTTTGTAGATATCGGGAATTAGGAGCTGAGAAAGTTTTTGAGGATTGGGCAGAATGGAATTATCGCGATTTCTAATACGTTGAACGTACTTTTTGATAGTTTGCAGAGATAGAAGGCTACCTTGTGCAGCCTGCGAAACGTTAAGAGTTCCATGTGAGATGACTGCTTGAGTAGAAATTTGTGTGGTGCGTGCTATATTTTTGACATTATTGTAGATTTTTTTCATTTCGATATTTATTGGATTTGGGCATGTTTAGGCTTTTGGATCTCTAGTAAAACTGAATCATTTAGAACGTTTCACCTTGCAGACAGGATAGTTTATCGTGTAGGCAACGTCTCCATACAGTCTTTTGTGCATTTTATCTCTCTTTGTGGTACAAAAAAACCGTTATACAACAGCATGTTATTTCCCCTGTTGCTTTTGATGTATTCAAATTGTGCCTTAAATTATTAATTTTAACTTGTGTATAAATAGTATGTTGGTTACTACCATTAGAATTATTGCATATAATTATAATTTTATGAATGAAAAAGTACGATAAAATAAATTAACAAAAATACAGTCATGTCCGGTTAGGTTCACACCGGTTAAGCGCAATCCGGTTAACTGTCGCGTTTTTTCCGGTTCTGAGGCTGTGCATATTTCCGGAGTTGACTGTAACAGGAAAAATGATGAAAATTAAATTGAAAGAGAATACCATAGTTAAGAAGTTTATTGCGAAGACATTTCGTGCTAAGAAATGTCTTGCGAAGAAAAGTATCTACACCGAGTCAGATATGGGCAATTACAGCATGTTTAATGATTAAATTAATTGCAAAATAATTAATTTTAAAAAGGTGACTCCGTATTATTGGTAAGAAATTCTGATGGATGATACATCTGCTCTTTTTCACAAAAAATATCTTTTTACCATTATAATTCGGACCAATTAAACTTAATCACATGAGGGCTGGATTAAATAAGATGACGCCTTGTACCCTCTCTACTGTGTTATAAACCGTTGAAATTCACGTATTGGCACGAACGATATTATACGTTCATTTTCAAAGCATTTATTTTTACCTCTATCATGAGTCTGATTGAATAAACTAATACGACTGATGGCCGGGTTAAAAACACATGAGGTCCGGAGCTTGCCCATCCATTTTCTACATGTTGGGGTGTGCAGCTTGCTTGGTTTCGAAACAAGGCATGAATATCACACTAAAAAACTGTCGAAATAAACCCACCTTGAAAGAGACATTGTTCATTACATCTAAGCAAACGATAACCGAAATAGTAGAAATAGCGAAAGGTCCTTCGGTTGGGTTTCTTCCGGAATTTCAGTGGCGACGGAAAAGAGTCTATAAATCTGTGAAGTTAGCTCATATCTACGTTTCGATAAGTTATACTTTAATTAATTTTTAATATAAATTTCTTGAACTGTGAGACATAAAATTGTTCTGGTGATGTCTTAAAGAAATAGTTTTAGGTTAAAAACCTCAGATATGTGTAAACTTGGCATTTGAGAAACAAAATTGACGTCATGGTCGTTAAAGATTTTAAAAATGTAATTGGTAAGCATTAAATAATCTTTTAAGCGCAAAATCTTAAGGAAGGGACATTCGTTACTTTAACCAAAATATGTGTTTATCGATTATCAGCAAGTCCATGAATGTTTTTTCATATCCTACATTTCGATAAGACATACCCATAATAATTGACAGCAGTTTTTTTGGCTTTAAAATCTACGAATTAAACAATAAATTTTATTGATGCATGACATAAATTTCCAAATACTGTTGCTCTTGTAGACCTGCCAATACTCATCGTCGTTGGTGGAGGTCACAAAAAGTATATTGATGATCATCCAATATTCCAATCCTGCGATTCCAAGAAAATTTTAAGCCTTTAATACAGTTCAATGTTTCTCTATTGCTACAAGTGGCTATTCTATTCAAGTGAGGTTATTATAGATGAACCTGTTTTTGGTGATTCGAAACGTTTTTCTGATTTCTTTTGTTTGCCTGGGTTTATGTAAAAATTTTTTATTACAACGTTATTATTCGCCATATTTGTTGGCCGCTGCGTTTTTCTAATATATAATATCAAATATTTTGTACGATGCCAAAATCGATACCTTGACGTCATTTTCAAAATCGTTCTTTATATACTCTTGGAACTTTTCTAAATCCACCCATTCTAAGATGACCATATTTGGCTAGTATTGATGGAGTGATACAATCTATGCGACTAGAAACTTATGAGAGGCGTTAGCATATGATTCAATGAATGATTGATGTCAGAGCCAGATTTTCAATGACCGAATTATAAATAGGCTTTGTAGAAATTCCTTCGTTCATTTTTATTTCCATGATCAACATTCGTGCTAATTTAGCATCTGTGTCAATAAATATGGGTAGAAAAAATATTATAAAATGTCTCAGCTTCAAAATGAATCTACGAGGTGTGAATTCAAACGCTATATATTCTGACAAATTTTCAAATTAATGAAGTGGTTACGTTTCAAAGATTTAAAAGAATTTTGTTTAAACTACGACACTGTAACCTTTCTTTATGATTAATTTAACTACTTCTAAGACATGAAGGTAGAGAATAGTGAAACTAACCTTTTTAATTTATTCGCAGAGTAAGAATATATCATTCTGGATCCATAATAATAGGTATAGCACAGATACCTGTTAGAACTTCGATCATAACCATATTTAAGACTGTGTTTTTTAACAGAAATTAAGTATATTAGGCACAACCACAAATGGCGCTTCTAAAATTAGGTGAACCTATTACCTACAGTTGATAGATACAGCATGAAGCATTTAATTCAAGAAATGTTTGACTTGATCAGCTTGATCAGAACCGGGGACTATAAATCATCTATAAATGATTATTAGGGTTTGTGGCTTTTGAATATAATTGAAAGTATTTTTTGTTTAAAATGCTTTAGATCTCACAATGAATTTTTAAATCAATTCCCTAAAATGTTCCTTTTGTCCATTCTTTTTAAAATTACAGTGTTAGCAAGCAACAATTTATCATAATTTCAAAAAACCATTTTTTATGTATAAATCCTAAACGGTCTCAGTAAGAGATGCAAAGATGAAGAGGTAGTGTTCTTCTTGGTTTTTCGTTTCTTATTTCTATTTTAAATGAGTTTGTGTTGTTTGATCAGTGGAAATGTTTAATGGGGTTGAACCATTAACTTGATTATCACTCTCACATCATTGCCCATCTGGCATAACAATTAAACATTTCATGAACAATTCCAAGAACTGTCGGTTTCTTCCACTTCAAAACATGCCAGTAATACTATAAAGGTAAAGTCTATTCCCAATATCAAAGTCAATTATTCGAAGAAGAAACATTTCTATTGCAGACAAATAAAATTGCAAAGACAAGATAATGACTTTGTGTATCAGTCAAGTCTACGTTTATTTGATATCCTCTGACCTCAACGATACATAAAAGTATTTTTGTTATTAGGAGTAATTTTACAGGCATTTTTCCGTTATAAGTACTGCAATTTAATGTGTTATTAAAATCGATTATTTTTCGAAAATAGTACAACGAATCCGAATAAGTATTGTTGGGAATTCGTAAAATGTTGTTTCGAAAAAAGTACGCATTATTGGAAACATTTGAGTTTGTTAAAGGGGTACAACTTTGTAGTATTTTCCGAAATTGCCGTTATCGAATAGTCGTAGAACCGATTTACTCGGTTTAGGGTATCCTTATGTTAAATAGTATCGTATTAATTGATCAACGACCTTAATAACATGCACAAGAATGATTATTCGATAACACAAACTACATATGCGTAATCTCAACATTGTCATGCTTGTACTAAGCACTCAATGTCCCACTCGATCAGGCCTAAAAAAAGTTCAATCAAGAGAAACCCACGCATGATAGGAATTCTCTGGTCTGGGTACAGTTTTATATCGTGACCGAACAAGCCACTATTGAAGCGTCCGTTAACCGAGCATTCACTTCGCAGTCACATTTTGTGATGAAAACAAGGCTAATTTACTTTGCGAAGCAACGCCATGGTTCGGTTGCAAAAATAAGCCTTCCTCTAATCCCAAGCTACCGCTCAATTATCTGACATTAGAAAACGTTTATATTAATGACGATGTAGCCCAATCAATATACAAGATTAAATAAAGTTTTTCCGTGAATTTTACTCATAATTATTTCAAATGCTAAGATTTTAACAACCGTGTTATATAAGGACAACGAAAGGTTGGTTGACAATACGCCCGAACATAATGGCCCAACATCGAGGAGAAACTACCACCTGGAATTTGTAGTTAAGAGGGTTTTTAGAATAAGAACCCATGTTGGTATTTTTGACACATGGAATCCGACACCATTATTCAAGTAACTCAACGACCATCCTCGATTATTTGCTCTCAGGAGAATTTATACCTCTAGCCTTAACTACTATCAGGCCATTAAAACGAAAATTTTTCGGCGTCGGAAACGTTGAAAAAAATGTGGAAGTGGTTTTTCATAACATTTTCTGTATTGCAGGCAATCGTGTCCACAAAGAAAGTCGAATGGAGTCAGGTTAGTAATTACGGTTCATATAGTCAAAGAATTGATCACACTCCGTGCCTACTACCAGAAACATTATATCGAATTTTGCAAAGGGGACTCTGCCAACCATCTTGATCCTGTTCGCCAACGTGGAATCGAGGATCTTCTCCGAAGAAGTATGTTTTCATTTTACTTCTAGATAACTTCGCGTATTCTGACCTGCCATTGCTGTTGAAGGAAGTGTTTACTAACAAAGGTGAAACGTTGTTTGTTTTAGAGTTGACTCCAGGCCAGTTTGACCATCTCCGCCACAAACTGCGAAAAGTGGTCGTTGACAAGGGCAGTTGTAACCTAGCTTCCTATGCTTCTTACTACTTTGTATGGCCGGAATATTTCATCCGAGGCCTGTTCGATGGGCCCGAAAGATACAAGAAAAACGTGATTTCTGTTCTATGCTCTTTGAAGATGTAGAAAGATGAGTTTGGGGCATACAAAAAGGAGGTTCAAGGTTGGTCAATTATTACCAGATCACCTCCAAGTTTCAAAAGTGAAGAAAATCGTTGAGGACACAGTTCATAGATACAAGGGTTCCGAAACGATATTTTGGCACCATATTAGGAATGCATTGCTTCAGCAAGTTAAATTACGCGTGTGGTGGAGGAACTTTATGTTGAATAACACGTTGTCGTGCTATGTAGAAACACATTCTCGGAAATTAGCTCATTCATCCCAGGAAAACGCCCCGAAACCCAAAACTATTCTTGGCTATAAAATTTTACTAACTCGAGATGATATGTTCTTGATGTCCATCGTTCTCTTGGGATTGGTACACGCTTTCTTCATAACGTCCTGTATTATGAGGCGTCATTTGATGTTTGAATCTCGTTTATATAGGACAAACCATGGTTACATGAAATTACCTGAACGAGACATTTGACTTAATGATTTAATGGTATCATTTTTGAGATTTTGTTTCATATAATGGTATTGGTTAACCTGGTGACCACCAGCGCGCGCAGCCAGCTTAAATTTCTTAATTCTTTATGTAAATACTTATCAAAAATTATATTTTTGTCATAAAAGTCATTATAATTATTCATGTCATATATTCAAAAGGTTGAAACGTAAAAATGAAATTAATAATATATTATTGCACTAGAATTTAAAATATTTCATAAGCAAAGTGAATATAAAAGCGGAAAAAACGGATGTATCCAACACTTAAAATAGCATATCTTCACACTTAGAGAGTCGATTCCAAAATCAATGAAAAATATTTTTTAAATCATCTCAATATCATGTTTATTCTAAAAGTAGTTTTACATTCATTTATAACTAACATTTCTTTTAAAATTGTATTGGATACTGTTCAGACCCAAGAGTTAATTCTCTGAAACGTTTCGTACACTCCCAGAGGATTCCAGCTTCTCCACATGAATTCATGAAGGTGTGAAAGTAATAAATCCTCTGGGGTTCTTCTCATATTTCTAAATATGTGACTTTTCAGAGAAGACCAGATTTGTTCCACGTTTCGCGTATGAGTACCCGTGACACTTATGAAATTTTCGGAGTGGTTGACGGTGCGATGATGAAATTCTCCTTTCACATCAATAGAATTTTAGGTTGCCAACTGGTCACTCCATATCATCGCACCGGGATGGACATGGCTTCTGATAAGTGGAAAGAGAGTAGCCGAATCTCTTCTTTCCACGTTAAAAAGTCTGACCTCCCCGATTTATATTGGCCCTGATTGTCTCTAATGCACTCCAACAATCCGAATATCCAAAGCCCCGATATTCTCGTTCCATAATTCCTGTTTTGTGGCATCGTATCATCGTTGTTCATTCTACGCCATTCTCCTCGATCTGCTATTGGAATATTTTCGTCCCCCTGAAGAATTCTCCCCCTATTATATAGCCTCTTGCCTCTCAAGAGGCATTCATCAATTTGAACTATTATGGTAGGGATCTCGCCAGTATCCAGTGTTTCTATTCTTGCTCCAAGTTTGTGGCTATCATGGTGAGTTATATTGTCATTTTTGCAAACTTGGCGACA
>JWZT01001987.1:41591-57295 GCA_000827895.1 Thelohanellus kitauei
TACGATGATTAGATATCTTTTCTATTTAAAAAAATCATCCGTTTCTACAACATTCTGAAGTATGCTGGGATCTTACAACAGGTATCAATTATCTCCCAAGCTAAAAAATGTTTGAAAAACAATTTCGTGATTATGAACCTATTTTATTAAATCTGTGTCATAATTTATGATAAAAATAATGACCAAACGAACATTTACGAGTTATTGTTCATTGTGACGAATAATGACTTTATCGTGGTATGTAAGTCGTTCAAAAAGGTTTGACTCATGGAACTGCTTAGGTTCAAGTCGATTGACTGACAAGGCTATCTTTATGAAACTGGGGTCAAACGAACGTAAAAGGTCGCTTTTGACACTTAATGGATATTGTTCATTCGAAAATATTGAAGGAGACAAAATGTGAATATTTAGATTTTATTATAATTAAATAGTGTGTAATATCAGATATTCTATCACGGGCTGTGCTTGTTTTTCGTCCTTTAGATTATTGGTGAAATACCTTATTAATGGAGAGATAACATATCTGCCTTTAATTGTTCGATACCTCCTGAGAAGTAAGCGACCCAAAACACAAAGAAATATTAACAAGATAAGAGAAAGAGGCAAGGTTAACCCAATGATGACTCTTCGGTATGCTGATTTCCAATCTTTCAAAATCTCAGTTTCGTTGGATTTAGCAGATAAATTCTGACCAATAAAGTCGAAGGTCCCCAAATTCTCTTCAAATTTTATCGAGTAATACTGGGCATAGTACTCGATTCGGACGCTGTAAACTGCTACACGGTGTACGGTAAATGGCTAAATCGTAAAATATATTACATCCAATATCGCATCCGAGTAGTCGTTAGTAGAAGCCAATCTATTCAACGTGATTTTGGTTTTTGAAGGTTCTATCACAAGTGATCGCAAAAGGTAGTCGAAACTCAATCGATCCTCGGAGAATTTTCTTCCGGGACCAAGATGACCATCCTGCATCATAAAAATCTTACAATGATGTCGATTTTATATGAGGCTTCTGATCTGGCAATGTGTACAACAACAGTATCTCGAGAGGAGCAGTTCAGAAACTCGATGCCTATCCCTTGTATAGTGGTAGGCATTTCTATTTCTATATCCCAAGAAGGGTGAGAATCGTTTGGATTGTACACGAATCGGACCGTCGACCAACAAGTGAACCATAAACACAATAGAATTAGACGCTGAATTGACATTGGTTCACGGAATTTGCATGAATCAAACAGATAATGATTGATGTAAAACGACACATTTCAATCCTTATCTCATTTTATAGTTTGGAATAACGTAATTTTGATCATAAGTCTGTATTATGTCGTGCTAGAGCCTTCATAAGGCGTGTTTCTTGGCTTTTAGACAGGGATAATCAACTTCTGATCGTCTATCGTTTTGCAGTATAACTTTAATTAGGACGCGTATTGATTCTACGTCTACCCCATTTGTATCTCACAGTAAAAATCTGCACGGCTCGAAATCGAACGACAGAATTTTCATATCCTTTCGATCAGGCCGCCCGACTTTATCCATTCTGAACTATCTCGGCTCACCAACCATTTATTATTCTTAAATTCTTTTATTATTTAAAAATTAGGATCTTTGAAACGTTTGAACGATGAGAACATGCTATGTCATCCAAAAAATTAAGTTACCCCCCCCCCCTTAAAACTTGAAAACCCCATTATATAAATGCACCCAATTCCAATATCGTCTAAAATGGTACAGTAATCAAACCGTATACTGGCCTAATCTTAACTTGAGTAAATATGTGAAATTTCAGAATACCAACAGCTTAACTGTCACCCATTCAGTCAGTTCTTCGTATCGCTTCTAAGGTACGCTAAAGAAAAAAAGAACAAATTTATGGGGCCCTTTTCTTCATTGAATACCTTTATGTCGGAAAACTTCAAAAATTTTTGAATATCAGTTGCATGTCCCCATCAATCCAAAAACGATCTGAGAGTTCGTTCATTTGAGAACTTTTATTTTTTAAGTACATAGAGAGTTGCAATTTTTGGGTTGCGGAAATGGATTAAGATGCCCTTTCTTCCAAAACGGTTCTCTGTTAGTTATCATACTGATTAAAAAATCGGGAGTAGCGGATAGGAAACCAAAATATGATATTTTATTTCAGATACTTTACGCTGCTCTCGGTGTCTCTCAGAAATACGTTTGAGTATCTCATTATCCTAGAGTCTTGAACATCACGCTTTCGAAGAGACTCAAACTGTATACCGGATTCACTCGGAAGTCTATGTTGCAAACTGGTTCAAAATCCGAAACTTGCGGGATTTTTAGCTGTTTCGGTTTGGGTGAGATCTTTGAAGAGACCCTAGATGATAGGTTTCGGCCAATAATAGAGCGTTTGAGGTTGATGGCGGTTTTTATCAAGTTTTCGTTGTTCAGAAACATTCGATTTCTTTAGAGGTGAATAATGTTAGCTGTGATCAGCAATCATATTGAGAAGTCAGCATCGATCCAACTCAACTTACTATGTTCATATCATTGTGGTCTCTTATATCCTTGTCCACTCAACATATACACTTGAATGTAAGCATCACGATAGTTAAATGGCATCAGTTTCAAATTGTTTATATGGATAGATCACGTTTCTGATGACATGGACTTGATCCTGCCCTCTCTTTCCATGGTGTGGTGGAGGCTAATTTAGCAAACCTTTTCATGTTATCCTTTTAAGAGTTGATATCGAGGTGCATTCAACTTCAGACGAAAAAATAGTAATAAAATAATTCGATCTTAACTATCATCGTGCATTATGATGTAATGTATGAGAGTCATTGTAGTCGCATTTGATTATCGTCCACGCATGCATCGCAAGAAGATCAGATTTAGAATAGGAAGGTGGATAATTGAAAGGTCTATTATAATGTAATAATTGAGATGAGCAGATGGACCTAATGCAATCGTTGGATAAGATGGCCTTTCTTTGCATTCTCTGCAACGGTTTTCCTTATTTTCTCTCGTTGCATGTTTCACTATCAAATGTGTTGCATCAGTGTTAGAAACCTTAGCGCGAACCCATGTATCCTGATCCAATATAAGGATCAGAGAGCTTCCAGTACAATAAACAGCCCCATGAATGTTCGCCACTACTCGGTATTTTATGGTATGGTTTTGTGGTATAGAGTTTATTCCAATTTCTGGTTTGCCGCTATAAGGCGATAAGACAGGGTAAAAATAGGTAAAATCAAATTTTTAGTTTTTGAGATAATGATATTATTTATGTTTGCTCAATTTCACTTTGGAGTTTCATATCCAAAGTTTCTGGAATATTTGCGAACAAGAGCTCGATCGTTGTAAAACACGAATCATGCCGACGATGAGCAATTTTGCGAATTTACTGGTTTCACCTTGAGCACTAAATACCTACTGGAAATCCTACAGGATCTATCTCGATATTAATACAAGTGTTATTCGAGGTTAGCCTATAAAAGAATGAAAATGTTTCCTGTAATTTTTCCCATGTTAACTTCCAGGGAGAGCCATATTAAGAAGTCGTAACATATTACGAAACATGACCGATGATAGATGGCTTGGGAAGTTGAGCCACATATCCATCCCTAGGGTTTACTGTTCGAATAAACAATTCGTGACGAGATGGATGCCAAAGTGGGTAGAGTATAAACACTTAATTAACATCAAATATTTGGCAAAGGTAATGAGGGTAACGATTTATAATCGAGAAGTCAACCGGCAAGCATAAAAATTTCGGACCATCAATAACAGTGTGCAGTTGTTGTGGACATGGTAAAATTAGGAATGAGATTGGATGCTAAACATTTCCAGTGTAAAGAAAATTATCGATAATTGCTTATTATCATACCAATATTCAGTCATTTCCAAATGTTGGTCTGATAAAGTGATATATCGGGATATGCGGGATGCCATTTTGTACTTGTACCTGCATTATATTTTGAAAACTCGTCAAAACTAAAACTATATAACTAAAGTGGAATAAAAGGTTAATCGTTCGAAATATTTTACATTAGTGGTTATCGTTGTCACACAGGCTTCTCTATGCGCGGGTAAAAAAACCACTGTATCGATTTGAACTATATCTGATAACAGTAATCCAAACCTGTTTCGGGTCACTGAACGTAGTTTATATCTGTTTACACCATCAACCTACCTCAAGTTGTCAGATATTTTCAGAAGATGCATAAAATTACAGAAACCACCACGAGTACACTCGCTGAATCAGGATTTTCATACCGCTGCTCGTATTGACGACAGCAGGCCTCCCGAAAATCAGTGACCGGTGATAATTCTGCGTATATCGGTTGTCCTGAATCAGACAGGGACTACCATTGTACCATCGGTTATTGAGTGCATTCACGCACTTATCTGCATCGTCTTCGAACCGAAATTTGACATACACGTTTCCAATGAGATGATCACTGACGTTCCCACAAACATTCATTTCTTCGATATCTCCGTACTGGTACCACAGTTCCAAATACACGTCTTCATAAAAAGTATCAAAATATTCTTGCTCTTCAGGGGATGGGGCTAATGTGCTACCAGGGTCGTCGATCGAGGCCTGGGCGAATGGATTCTGGTACATGTTGACTAATAGAACAGTCTTGATCAACAGTGAGCGTACCTGACTGTAAGATGGCTTATGGTGGAGGCGGGTACATTTATCACCGTGTCTACAAGCTCCAATTTTGAAATAAAAGGCACAGTTTACTCTAACTAACTAATGGTATCACTTGTCCTTTTCAGTGCCGAATATCTCGGCAAGCACTGCTGCTCCACCAGACATCGATCCTGCGCGTACGTCCCACTAGCTAAATTTTCAATTGAACTGTCTTTGCCACCAGACAAATCAAAACGGAAATAGCTAACCATATCAATTACGGTGAATCGGTCCATCAGTTTGGGCTCCCCAATAACTGCTATTCGCAGAAACGATCACAGAAGACTTATTTGTTGGATCTCGTTGGGATCGATTCGAAACTAGTTATTTGTAATTTATTTGAGTCGCCGAATACTTCAAATTAAATTCGAATAGGCCTCCTTTATCAGGTTTTCTGAAAATCGGAGATTGTCCTCGATTCATAATTTAATTTGATATGGATGTATTAATCGCAAAGGCAATTTATCTGTCGTCAAGCATGGCTGAAAGCGGATCTAAATCTTATCCATGTACTGGTTTATTGTCAAAATCCACTTTTTTACTGTTTGATCAACCAGTGCATTCCGTCTCAACAATAATTAAATACGCTCGACTGTTGATGAATATTACTTATCTCCACAGGTTTATTAATGTGCCCAATTCTACAAGATAAACAGTTTATTCGTCGCTATTTTTATGGTCCATATAAGCTTCATGGTAACTAAAACGTACGTTATCATAATTACGATCAAATTATCACAAACCACGCAATATACAGAGATGAACTCAAAGTACATATAATCCCTCTTGATGAGTTCAATATACTGCCATAACTTCTCTATTTCCAATTCACGTTTCCATACCGGACATTTGAGTCACTGTGACACTGTTAAAACTGCTTCAAATCGATTTAATGGTACCATTTCCAAGCCGAGCAGTGGATTCTGAGACCCGTATTTCACATGAATACAAAATTTACTATTTTATATTTGATCAAAATTTCCATATTTTGACCCATATCCCCATATACTAAAATTTCTGTCATTTATAAAATTTAATGAGTTTTACATTATTAAAACAGCGCGTAATATACAAAATTCCATTTTTGATTCCGATGCAGGTGAGAGAATAACAAGATACTTTTTTTATAATTCACAATATTTCGTGGATTTTTATGATTTCTAAAGAGCGGAAATAACTTCAAGATTTAAATTAGCCGAACGGAAGGCACAAATCAGTAAATCTTCATAACTTCTGATTGTTATTGTGGTGGCAAACCATTATACCTATTTTGAACACTTGGATTATGATTGCAGAAAATCACCATCAATAAGATGAAAATAAATGACTTTTATGGACCGACCCCGTAATATTGTTATGACACTGGCGTGTTCACAATTAACAACAACCACCGTATTTATTATTATTTTTTCGAACCCATTAATGTATCCAATACCTCGTTTTCATAATGATCAGTAATTTTTGAATGCGCAGAAGATGCCAGTTTGATTTAATTATATTCTCTGTGTTACTCCTTTGTATTTTAGATGAATTCACAAAGTTAGCCGGTTTTTTTTATTTCTCTAATGGATAAATGAAGCGTTTCTGGATGTCTCAACCCGTTTTTCATGATAGCTTGTCGATATCGACAACAATTTTCTATGGTTTGGCTTGTACACTTCAAATCATCCAAACTCGGATAATCCGCCTGGAAAACGTTGACCATGGAAAACGCTGCCGACGTCTTGGAGATCAATGAAAATTATCAGTTGAACATATCCACTTTCATGTACGTGTCTAATGAAGAAAAGTCACACATGATTTTTTGGACAAAGTAAAATTGTTTCACGTCTTTATGATATGCTGCATCAAGCGACGCTTGTTGAAGCGTTTGAACTGTGTTTTCTGGTTTCGCAATCAATTCATTTGTTTAATAAAGAAATCCTGGGACGGGATTAAGAAAGCAGGTGATTAAATCACATGGAGGTACAAAATGGATGGCGAAATGCGTGTCCTCTACAGAATGGAGACATAATCAGAAATTCCTTTTGGGATGTGCCCTGAACCTTCCAAAATTAAAATAATTTGATAATGTCAACTTTTTGGAATGTTTTTTTATCAATACATTATTAGAGACGACATCATTGGGAATAATTGCCAAAAAACTGATCATAAATAACGGTGCTCAAAGTTGATAAATCAACGTATATAATGTAGTCGATGGTACGGAACTTCATTCACACTCTCAAAAATGAGTTTTCTTCTTTTAGAACGTTCTCAAGATGTTTATTGATATTAACGCTTTTACCTAACTCATTTCAAGCCCAGCGAGGATGGTGTATTAAGAATGGTTTTCCTCATTTTATCACAAATAGGATTTGCATTCGAGTTTAACAACATATTTTTCCATGAACAATGTCGGACTGTAATACTCTCAGATTGCATCGCCATTTCACGACCAATGTGAGTGACCTGGCATCTCATTGAGTTAACCCTCAATTACCATATCTTGCTGTGTTAATTCTGCCTATTTACACTTTTTATTCGCCTAAATTGCTGCTTTAGATCATGACTACTACCGGTTTTTGTATATGTGGGAAATCCGGACGTATTTATTATGCACCAAAATTATCCATGGTTATTATTCACTATATTTTGACATATCTCGACAATATTTCACGCGATCTTTTTGAATGAGTTATCGATTTCTCGCTTAACTAACAAACTCAAAATAAACATAAAAACATCATATAGAAGTTCCATAATACCTTTAAGAATAACCATTAATTTTTGATGTGTGCAATAAATATGCTCCGATGCCCGATATGGAATACTAAACCTGTATATTCATCATCAAACTGTCACCCATCCAAGGATGAACATTTAATGAATAAAACATTCGAAGACGTTGGAGTATGATCGTTTGTCTAAAATATGACGGCTTTTCATTCTTGAAGTACCATTGCGTTCAAATAAAATTGATCACACCAACCCAGATCGGGCCACTTATGTGTTCGTATGCTCATGTGCCCACGTCAACCATACGAGAATTATCATGGATTCCGTGATACATGGACTAGAAGCGATACCAGTTTTTTCAAGACGTGTGTTGGTTAAGCTGTTAACTTCGTATGTCGTCATCAAGTTTGAGACGATTGACAATACCACCTTTTGATTTCTAGTCTTCTGCCTCGATCTGCGAATTTAGGAACCTGATTGAATAACACAATCATAATGTTAGTTCACCACAGGGTAACAATGAAAGCTTTGTAAAAGGCTTTCGGATGATACTTTTTTGGTCATTAGACTCAATTTGATTTGAAAAAATGGTTTATGTCGATATTACGAAACAGATTCGATTGAAAATATTCGACACCATTCCTTTTCCTTATGGCATTTTGAGTAGTTTTATTAAAAATCATAATAAATTCGTCCTTCGAAACGCCTTTATTAAAGTGCCAAAGGTATATCATCGTTTATGGTGCTGATCGATATCTGACATATATTTCGACATCATGATTCAATCGTATCCATCTCATGACCAGTCATCATCAAAATCCTTTATTTTCTGGATTCCGCTTCAAAAGACAAAACGACAGTCAAAACATTATTCCCACTTAAAATCCCTTTGACGAAAATTAGGCGAATGCGCCAGTGTTTCTGGTGAATTTCTCAGTCTGAATCCGCTGGTAAAAACCCAGAAGCTATGCAAAACGAGGGCTTTTGATAGCTATTGTTGACGGACCAGACGCTAGTTGCGTAAATTGTAGAAATGTTTATTCTAGGTCTCAAGAACCATAGTAGTCAATATTATCTGAATGAGAATCAAATGTCTCAGAAAACGACAATTTCCGACACATTATCATTAATTATGTGCGAATTCTAATCATTCTTAACCCGAAAACACACGAGATGTATTCTATCTTCATCTTGTTTAAAAGATGTTAAGATAGTAATCTTAAAAAATACATGCTAATAATGACTCGTTTTATTAGTTAACTGTGAATTTCATTAAAATTTGAAAACGATCCTCTGATTGACTATTTAAAAGATTGTTTGTCATTGACTCTTAAATACTAAATCTATTCAATTTTTCTGCTGATCAATCGTTTTCGTATAATTGATCGTGTTTCCTAGATAATCGAGAATTGCTTATATAAATATAATTTCTGGCAACTTCTTGATATTTATCTGACTGTATAATATCAAGTAATATGTCTAAAAATCAAAAATTCGGAAATGGGACGTGCTGACATGAGACTGAAGTCTTTAAAGCAATTACGAGGGTAGGAGATAAATCTATCGCACTGTTAATGATGCCAATTAATTATAACGCAAGTAAACTGTAAAAATATTAAAAAACAGCCAGATACACAAAAATAGATTTTGAAGAATACAAGCCGGAAAGCGATGCAAAATCGTTGAACTATAAGTCAATTGTTGATTTCGAAGTTTGTACGCGTTTTTAGGGGTTTGGTCAAAGTTATACCATCATTTTGCGTGCTATCCACAGAATAGCTTTCCTAGTGTGACTGAGTTTTAGGGTATCATCAGGTACTATTCGCAACAATAACACCGAGTATACCGATTTTTACGTTCAATATTTACTGGTGGATAAATACAGTATATCTAATCTCTGGAGCTTTGCTGAGTGGTCTGTAGTGTGATCGCACGGTGAGTATCTATGTATTGTGTAATTCTACTCAGGTAGGACTTACTTGTACTCCAGCATTGACCGCGTTGAGCATAAATATTGACTGCATACAATTTCAAAAATGGCACAAGCAGAAACTGCTCAAGCAAAGGATATCAAAGTAGTAAAACCACCATATTTTTTGTTCCATTAATAATTCATAAAATTTGAAAAATGTAAAACTTTTTCATTTTTTTCATTGATTCTGTCATGTTAATCTTAGTAAGCAAACCTCATAGTAAAATTCAATGTTTTTAAACCATTTACAATTATTTAGCTGATAATATTACAAGTTTTTTTGCTCGTTCTCTGTTGGTAGCCCGTATTAATGCTCCAGATGTTTAATGTCTTAAATTAAAAACCGGTGAAGGGTTATGGATTAACTCTGCTGGTCATGATGTGTAAATAAATTATTGATTAAAAATACCAGATTTGTGAGTCACTAAAATAAACGAACACTGAGATCAGCCATCTATTGAAAGATCAAAACCACGAGATCAATCCATTCCTATCTCTTTCAATTAAACTTATTTAGAGATTCAAGTTTCAAAAAATACAAGGGTAAGAAATCTAGTAATAAATTATACTGTTTAAAAGGCAAAATATATCCCTCGTCATCTAATCTTACAAAAATTGACCTAATGTCTGATTCACTGATGTAAAAAACAAACGTTGTTAGAATTGATCGATATAGATGATCAAAGAAACCGACAAACAAAGTAAATTGGATGCCATATTACGCAACATTAAATTGAGTCAAAGGAGATCACCATCGCTTAAATCAGAAGCTTTTCAGTTAAGTCGCAAGTAATTCTACGAACTATTGTATCGTAATCGAGTACAGGAATGATTGCGTGGACAAGTAAATGCTAATATTCAGTTTTTCCAACAATTCTGAATGTTTACATGATTTAACGGCTAGATCGTTACTAATTAATGACGTCATACTTTTATTGCAATCATCTGTGTACGTATCTAGGGGATCGTATATACATCCAAAAACGAATGGTACAAATTAATAACGAAACGTTTTAAATATCGTCAATACTCTCCTTTAACGTATATTTTGTATTGATTTGTGTTGCCGAATTTGCAAAGCGTGTCAAAGCTTTGTTATGGTTGAAACAGATTTAGTCAAAACCATTATATTTCTAGAAGAATCTTAAGATCTCTGTCTTTTATATTCAACCAGCTTAGTAGAATAAGGAGCATAATTTTTATCTTTGATTCTAGAGTCGATTAAAACCATATCCACATGGCATAATCAGACTAGAAAGTATAGCCCTTCTCATCGATCCAAAGTAAATGGCTTAAATAAAAATATCATTCGAGATCCATTAAACATCAGCCGATATATCAAAAAAAAGCCTCCTATGAACGAAGAGATTTACCATATTTATCACGTTGGTTCGCAGTCAAAGTTTCCAACTAAATAACGGAGCATGAGGAATTGTTGAGACATATTGTGAAAATCAGCATGTACTTTAATGACTTCTGTCCCTCTATTAGTCCTATTGTAAAGTATTGGTTCCATATTATCATATAAATGAACCATTAATAACAGTAACCACTATGAATTCTATAGAGCATTATCCTGTCTGTATTTAGGATTGGAAGTATTTCCTCATTACTTAACAGGCCATTTCCTAAATGACAATATTTATTAGCGCTGGAAAATTTTTTTGAAATTCCAGGATCTTTGTGTATCGAAACTGAATTAACCTATGATTTTAAGGATATTTCCTTAAGAACACGATAGCATGACAAATATGGATTCATTTTTACCAAAAATCTATTTGAGTATTCATCAACCTCTCCCTACAGTCTATCTAGTAGCTTTCTAATTTCTATTTTATTGGATAACAGAATGAACCGGATAGGATTGGTATTAGGGACATTCCTTTTTTTGAAATGATATCTCGATTTCTAAAAGTGAACTAAAGAGCAAGTCAGTCACTGTGTTTGTGATGGAAATCCTACCGAACTTCGAAGAGTTCCCCCAACCTTGCAGAAGCTCCTTCGAACCTTGCAAAAGCTCCTTAGAACCTGGAAGAAGATCCATAGAACGTTCGAGAAACGAAAAGTCTAATCTATCGGATTAATAGGCAACTATTTAAACTCGATAACTCTCGATAGTTTTAGTTTTCTAGGTAGTAGTTTACACAGTCGTCACAGTGTAGATCTGAACATGGTCAAAGAGAATATTATAATTTCTGATTGCTAAAGGAAGCAGGGATTCGGCACCATCGATAGTGTGTTCTAAATATACATGTTGCGTAATCGGAATTGTGGGCGGGCAATATGAATATAAGTTGAGTTTTTAACAGATAGATTTGGAATGTTTGTTCGTATAAGTTTGAATTTCTTTGAGTAAATACAGGGAATACTAACTCAGGGATATGCTGAATTATCCATTGATATCTCCAGCACATCCCTATTAATCCATGTCACTATTTTACACTACTTATAGTTTTTTTAATTAGAATTAAATTATGTATGTTTGGATTTATGTGATTTTTGGTTTCAAATTAATTCACACTTAGTGAATATTTCCGGTCAAAAGAACTCTCTTGCTTTTCATAATGCTTCCAATTGTTATAGTTCTGTTACAATTTAGCACCCGTATTCTGTTTGTGTATGCTTTTTCTTAGTTCACCCCTATACCAGCATTACAACATGGATTCACCCTCTGTATTTATCTCTCTTCAAACTTTTTTTAAAATACAGGCAATTAAAGACATTTTTGGTTACTTAAAAGTGTAGAATTTCAAATTGTAGAAACGAAAGCAAAACATGTTTTATAAAATCCCGCAACTGAACATTGAAGCTCAATGAAGATACCTTTAAACTTAAGAGTTTAGAATGATCTTGTATGAACCGTTTGTAGAAATGGAAGCTATCACAATATTTATGCTGATATTTAAAATTATCTCCAATGAAAATAATGAGCTATGTTCGAAGTATATGTTCAAAATATCTCGGTTTTGATAACTAAAATATTCGTTCGTCAATAGTTTCTTAGATAGAACTATTTACACCGTTTAGTAATGTATTTCATCCTTAACATATCACGAATATATTTCATCAGTTTTGTTCGGTATCTTATAAATGTGATTTCAACAAAAATAGGTTCAGCAAAATTTTATTTATGAATTTCATCAAATAACATCTACTCAGCAGAACACACTGACTACTTACCCCATTCGTATGATCTGCCTCTATCAAATCACCATCTATTAATATCCTGGCATCATATTATTCTCTTAAGAATTACTATAAAATTGATGAAATAAAAATGCGGCTTTTCGATATTTTAAAAATTTTAAATTTGAGAGTTCTTACTCTTAAGCCATCAAGTTTGGATTTTATAGATTGAAGAACTGATAAGAAATACCTGAAAATTATGTTCGTTCCCAGGAGTGGACGTATTGAGAACCCGGGACCACACGGGGCTCGAAATACCTTCTAATGCTAACTCCAGGTATGCTCATATATTAAAACAGCGTAATTTCCTATTTTTACTTAATACTTTGTAAACAAACTACAGTTATTATTATTTCTATATTTTGTTAACATGCCCAAGTATGCCCCACAACATAAGTCAACCCTGTCTAATTTTCAGAAACTATGAGACGAATATTGGGAAAATCTGAAAACTAAAAAGGGTTAACAAAAATGGGTGTTAAATGCAGTTTAAATCATTAATTAATCCAAAATACACCATTGCCGTCCAAAATTGCAAACTTTCCGGCGATGACATTCAAACGTTCCGATACGACTTATTAAAAGTAAGTTTTACAAAGATTCTTTGCTGTTAGGCAAAATCAAATCTCAGTAAACGACAGCACATATTCCACTCTTAATTCTGAATGAATATTATCATTGCCCTAAAAGATATAATCTATAAAAATATCAACTTACTTATAAATACATCGTTGGAATCCTTGAATGTCATCATCGCACAGTCAGCCATTGTAAACGGAAAAAGGTGTAACATAACAATTGCGATTTCTGTTACTTTTAAGTAATAATAAACGTTTCATATAACTTATGTATATGTTCAGTTTTGTGTCTTGATTATTAAATGAACAATTTGAAATATTTTGATTAGTATAAAATCTCATTTGTCGGTACTCCATTATCGATTCCCAACCTAGAAAAAAACGAGCCACCAACAAATTATTGAGGATTATTTGAGTCATGTCATAGTTTATAGGTAATATTTTTGACAGTGAAAATGCCTGTCTTTATCCTTTTTAGGAGACACGATGTGTTTAAAGATTCTTTAAACTGCAGTTTTTTAGTTTCGCATGTAATTCTTCATACATAAATTAGTTGGTATACCGTTATCGGTTTGGATTTATTTGAGCGAGCTCTCATACTTTAGACTGTATTTTGGTATAAGCATATCGATTTAGAAGATATACCCTTTTCTATCGATCTTTGAACTCGGATACAAGGTTTTTGAATGTTTCTGTGTAATGTTTAATATCATCGACAATCTCTCTTTTATTTTTAATCACCAGGTTTGCTTCATTTTTTATTGTTGTTTTAGAGAAAGTACATCGGTGTTATTAAAAAAATTACAAATGTTAATCCGAGTGAAAATTCAAGAAAAGTCGTCTTATCTGAAAACTAGACAGAGTGAAAATAGGGCAAGCTTTACTGTTACAAGCAATGGCTAATTTAATATTTTACTCATATTTTATTTGAACAATCACATTTTCATCCGAAACCCGAAATATTTGATGGTTCAATTTTTGTCTGTTAGTTAAAGAAATTTACTTACTTTTACCTTACTCAATCCTTATTTTTGGATGAACAAGGATTCTTGATAATTAGCAAAGTATTTTCTTATACCGTGCCCCCTTAGAATTCTAGGGAAATAAAATTTTTTCGATCTTTATAATTTCAAAAATTTTACCTCTAAACTCAACATTTTTTGTTCTATTACGCATGATTATATCAATATTTAAATTAACTTAAAATTGTTTACACCTGATTCAATATATTATTCTAAAAATCTCACAAAAAACTTATTTCAACTTGCGTTGATAATAGTGTAAAAAACGAGATAATACCATGTTATTCAATGGTTCGAATGCATTCGTCCCTTATCATGACACCCAAAGTTTAAATCTGAACATTCATGAAAATTTGATGTATTTTCTTGCACTATTCGTTGAAATTAAAACTTCAAATATTATTTCTGGCGGAATTCAGATTTAGAGGATTCTGTATTCAATGAGTGATTATTATAATTAGTTTTACGATTTAAACCTGAAAATATTTTATAATTATTCAAATCGTGGTTCTTGTGAAAATATTTACATGTTAAACTCCTCCTTTTAATACCCGATTTTTCAGGAGTAATTGGAATGCATGACTGCATCTATTGCGCACCTTAAAATTCATGTTTGTTATTCATTGCAGTCTTGTATCTTTGAGAAATGTTTGCCATTTATATTTCGGTTAATAATTATGAAAATCATTATCAAAAAACGGATTCGAAATACACCGTAACTATTATTTAGAAGTTTTGAGAAATAGTGATGAATAATGAATTTTGAGGCCAGCAATAAATTGCCTCATAGATAGCGATTTGGACTGGACACTGTTGTAAAAATTAATCCATGTTATTGATTCGTTATTGGAGCATGAATACACCTTTTTTCATTCAAATATCATAAGTGTAATTGAGAATAACTGGTTATTATTTTATTTAAAGTCAGCTTAAATTAAAATAAAATGGCTAAGATATTTTTAAATCGTAGCAATTTTATCCACATTCAATCCTAACAATTCTTTCCTAGATCTAAGTAGTAGCTTCATAAATTGTTGACAAAATAGTGATTTGCATGTGAGCTACGTATGTTCGACTTGAAAACACTTTAACTTCGAGAAGAGCAATTCATGCGGAATTACTTTTGATTTAAAATATCAGTTTTCAACACTTGAAAAATATCATTGTTATTCCGAATCCTGACTTCGTATGTTTATTCGTTCTCATTACTTGTCACAATTGAATCATATAGATCTAATCTTCTAGAAGTGTAAGATATGCCAACGTTTACCATGACTACCTCATATACAAATACTCTTGAACGATTTCAATCTATTTCAAAAATTCTCAAAACGATTGAGTTGGTGGTAAATGGTAATCAACTAGCTTTACTTCAACCATCTTCATCTAGAATCTTTACAAAAATTTTGAGTGAATTTTTGAAAAAAGTCGGACATTTTGAACGACAAAGGATATTTTGAATGAACATCATATAATATACGTTTATGACATAGTTACAACGTCAATAATTTGAAACAAAATCGTCCATGTTCTTAGATATGCATTTGGACCCGCGG